>JADBJO010007721.1:67500-70000 GCA_016801955.1 Conus betulinus | reverse complement strand
GCGAACAAAAGCATTCGCTATAAACAAAAGCACATGTAGACAAAAAAAACAAAAACAAAAAAACACAAAAAAAAAAACAAAAAAAAAAAAATCAAACATATAAATGAAAAAAGAATGGAAAAGAGAACATGCAGTAAAAAAACAACAACAACATCAAAACCGTAATAAATAAAGGCACACACAGCAAACAAAAAAACGTACTCAGTAATCAAAAAACGCATGTAGCAAACATTTACGATACAAAAAAAATTATAACTGTTACAGACAAATAACATACACAGTAAACAAATACACCTGTAGCCAACAAACACACACATAATATACAAAAACACATGCACCAAACAAAAACTTACACAGGAAAGAAAAACACATGTAGCACACTAAAACACATGCAGATAAAATCCAAACATGAGTGACGCATTAATATGATAGCATGTGTTCCCTGCGCGGCAAGGGCTCGCTGAATTTCACACAAAGAGATCTGTTGTACGAGACGACGAAATTGTCCGGTCCTATCTGATCCAATCCAGTCTTAGACAGTCCGGTACAAGACAAAGACTGACAAAGGAAGGGACCGAGGCAGACAAATATTGCATTTTCCATGACGGATAGTACCTATTATGCGAACAGCGGTCTGGCTGATGATAAACGCACAGATGTGGCCACTTCAGAAGGCGGACGGTGCATGACAAGCTATTATTGTAATTACAGATAATAGGATACTGCTAGCAGGATGTCGGAAACACGTGTCCCACCTTGGTTAAAAAACGAAGAACAACAACAACAAAAATTGTCCTCTCTGTACCCCTAAGGTACTTTGTCAATCTGTGTTTGTGTATCTGTCTATCTGTGCGTATTTGTCTGTTTCGACTTATAGAATTTACATGCTTTTTAGCAGTTTATTTGTGCATGCATCGCTTTATTCGAATTTTCAAACAAAAGTAAACCCGTTCTGTAAAGAAAAACAAAAAACAAAAAAACCACAACAACAATAACAAAAAAAAAAGCAAGCAAAAACAAACAAAACAAAACAAAACAAACAAAAACAAAAAACAAACAAACGAACAACAGCAACAACAACAACAGCAAAACAACTCTGATCATTGAAACATTTCCTTTCAAGTCTCCTTGTCTTTTAAAAAAATGATATCTGTATTGCTGCTTTGATGTTTCCACATTAATTGACCAATATACTGTCTGAGCGAAACAATGAATGCTAAATAGATTCTTTCTTACTCACTTTCTTCTTTTTCTCATTCCGTGTTTTGCCTTCCCCTTTCTCTCTCCCTTTCTTTTACATTGTGTCTTGCCCCCTCCTCCCCTTGCTCCCTCATACGATCCGGCTCCTACTTTCCCTTCCATTCCTTCTGGTCTGCAGTGGCAGCGCATCAAAAAGCAACTGTTCACAGAGATGGATGGCTTTGCTGGATGGTTATGTGGACGTATTGTGGGGCTCACACCCTGCACTTATGTCCAGATTTCCTTCTGATCACTGCAGCCATTGCATCCCGTATTACTCCTAAGGATGTGGACAGGACTGATGTCTCTGCAAAAATACTTGGTTCGAGACAACAATATCCTTTTTTTTTTTCTTCTGCAATGTTTTTTTTTCCACATTCATTTCTGTTAGAGCCAATTTGCTTGTTGGCGTGTGTTCGCTTTTTTTCTAAAAGCGGTCCGGTTTTCCCTGCTATTCATTTTTTTTTATCGCTTTTTAAACACATCTTGTTCTTGTTCGCTGTTTGGTTGTTCTGTGTCTTCTTCATTTTCTTTTCATTGTTCTCTCTCTCTCTCTCTCTCTCTCTCTCTCTCTCTCTCTCTCTCTCTCTCAGTCTTACTTTGTGAACAGAGAACGTTAATGGTACCTGCTGATTTCCTTGTGCTTGTAGGGTAGGGATGGGGTGTTCGTGTGTGTGTGTGTGTGTGTGTGTGTGTGTGTGTGTGTGTGTGTGTGTGTGTGTGTGTGTGTGTGTGTTATTAGCCTCGGATATATATATGTATATATATATATAATGAAACAATAAATTCCAAGGATAAGTACCAAGCACCATTCCAGCAACTTACAGAGCAGCTAGGTGTTGCAATGACTGCAAGAAATATTAAATATAAACAAAGCTTGCTCTTATGTCTCAGATTACAGAAATAGGGGGGTGATAAGCCTTCATATCTGCAGTGGTAGTGATGATTCTGCGTAACTGACAGTATGTGCTTGAGTGGGTGAATGGGGATAAATAAATGCTTCTCAAAATGAACCTTCAGCAAGCTTATAGTCCCAAAGCGGGAGACCATCTCCAATGGGGACCAAGCTCACTAACATATAACTCCTGTATACCGATATTTCGAAACCTGATTGTTTCTCCTCAGTGACCGTGTGTGTGTGTGTGTGTGTGTGTGTGTGTGTGTGTGTGTGTGTGTGTGTGTTATTAGCCTCGGATATATATATATATATATATATATATATATATATATGGGTGTGTGTGTGTGTGTGTGTGTGTGTGTG
>JADBJO010007721.1:27500-30000 GCA_016801955.1 Conus betulinus | reverse complement strand
GCGCCTGAGAGGAGAGGTTTGCTCTGGCCAGTGGTGACAAGGTAAGGTGATGGAGAAGGGCAGGAGAGAGAGGGATACGATGGTGTGGTGAGGAACAGAGAGGACGGCGATAGGAAAGGGCCAGTAAGAAAGGGACCTCACTCGCATTCACACACACACACACACACACACACACACACACACACATACACACACTCTGCAGGGGAAACAAACAGCCCAGAGGAATAATGACGCCTCTTCAGGGATTGGCGAGCAGGCCATTAGGTGTCCAAGACAACGTGAGTGGGGTGACACGTGACGTATGACGGACAGTGCGTCGTTCGTCCATTGGCTGAGGGTGAGAGGCGTGGCTGCTACTCCTACCTCCTTTGATCTGGAACTATGAGTCTCATTTGACGTTTCAAACATCACATGGTGCAGCCGAAGGTTCCCTCCACCCCCACCCCTGCTTTCGTTTTGTTTGTTTGTTTATTCTTTCTGTCTTGATCCTGTTTTGTTTCTTTCTTCTTTTTTTTTTTTCATCGACCAGACAAGCTCTTGGCTGCAGCCATCCTGATAATTGTCCAGCTAACAGTATTTTCCCCCCTATTTTAGCGATTTGTTTTGCTGCTTTTTACAGCTGTTACCACTTGCTTGGCTTCAGTCTAATGCAAATCCAAGAAACTCCATTTCCTTTCTTCTTTTGTCTTTCCTTTTTTTCTTATTTTGCTTTGTGTGCATTACATGCTTTCCTTCATTTATCGAAAAAGGAAAAAAAAAAATACCTGTTTCCTGTTTTTTCTCTGAAAAAATCTTAATTGAAAAGAACGAATTATATATCAATTTGCACACAGATATTCCATGAACAAGCAAAGTGACCAAGGGCTTGACCCTGGTTTTGTTGCTGTTGCTCAAAATTGAATATGCTCTGTTGAAGCTGATTGTGTCACCGTTAAGTCCATGGTGATACAGGGAGCTTTTTTTTTTTTTTTTTTTTTTTTCTTAATGCGTAACGCATCTTCTAGCCGATGGACATTACATGCTTGAAGTCGAGAGAGAGAGAGAGAGAGAGAGAGAGAGAGAGAGAGAGAGAGAGAGAGAGAGAGGAGAGATGGGGAGGGGAGGGAGAGAGGAAGTGGGGACAGTGGCAAGAATGTAGAAAAGAAGGTCAGAGACAACAAAAACGAAAGAGAAGCCAATCAAGAAAGAAAGGAGAAGCAAAAAAAAAGTGTGGAACTATACGGAGAGAGAAGAAATATAAAAAAAAGTAGTGTTAGAACCAGAATAGACGAAAGAAGAGATCAGAAAAAAAAGACTGGTAGAGAGAAAAAAAAAAAAAACATGTAGGATCAAGGACAGTTGGGGAAAACATACATTAAAAGTGGTGAACTCAGACCAGAACAGGAGGCAACAGAAGCCAGGAGAACAGAGGAGAATAGAAAAGGAGACGAGGAAAGGGAATAAGTAAGAACAGAAAAGAACAGAAGAGGACAGACGCGAACAACACGGAACAGAAAACAACACAAAAGAACAGAAAGGAAGAGAAGTCATCTCTTAGAATTGAAGTTTGTTTTTGAAGTATAAGATTGGACAACAGAACTCAGAGTAGAACACAATAGAAGAGAAAAGATGTGAAGATGAGAACACAGACAGAACAGAACAGAAGAGAAAGCAAGGGAAGAGATGAGGACAGAGCAGAGCAGAGAACTGCAGAACAGAGCAGAGAACTGCACAACTGCAGAACAGAGCAGAGAACTGCACAACTGCAGAACAGAGCAGAGAACTGCACAACTGCAGAACAGAGACAGATCAAGAGCGACGAGAAGCGAAAGGAAGAGGACGGAACAGAAGGCGATAAAAGTGAAGAAAATAGAAAAGGACGAGGACACTGAGAAAGAGAACAGAACAGAGCGTAGACTGTGCATATGAGAAAGAGAACTGGGACACACTAATAACACAAATTATATATATATATATATATATATATATATATATATATAACCTAAGCTCACGATACCTACCGTCGTGTCCATACTGAAGAAACACTAAAAGTACTGCTCAGCTCACAATTAAAACCAACGAACTGTCGTCAGCTTCTAAGGTTCACTGTAGATCAGTAAGACCTGTGTTTTCCAAGTCGGGAGACCAGCGGACGCTGTGAGGAAAAAAAAAAAAAAAGGAAAAAAAAAAAGCGAATCACGTGACGCAATGGCGACTCGCCGAATCGTTCATTCATTGGTTGACGCCCATATGGACTGCGCCCCCTTGCAGCGTGCAACCTCTGGCTCTGTCTGTTTCCGCTGATGGTTCGTTTTTGTTAATCATCTTCACCACATACTGTAAATCTGCCGATGCCTGCGCTGATGCGCTGGTAGACATCCTTTTATCTGTTCATGTGATTTTGCCTCTCTCTCTCTCTCTCTCTCTCTCTCTCTCTCTCTCTCTCTCTCTCTCAAAAAGTTTATGTTTTCCATCAAAGTTCTTTGAAACTCCATAACGGTTTCTGACTTAAGATTACTGA
>JADBJO010007721.1:17500-20000 GCA_016801955.1 Conus betulinus | reverse complement strand
GACACGAACCCAAACTCACCCCCGAGGAAATAAACACTCCAGACCGATGCACCTGGATGCGGGTGCGTGCCGCAAACTCGCTCGCCCAAGGTGACAGGTGGGAAATGGACACCACACCTATATTTATTCATTCCTAGGGGTATTCCTGGACCAAGGTCTTGATCACTCATCAGGGAGGGGGGGAACACCAAGGGGAATAGTGCTGGCTCAGCTCCAGAATCAACACCCCCCAGCCATCATCCCTCCCCCCACCTCCCCCGCCTTCTCGCTCCCTTCCCGCCGCTTTTATCGTTATGGGCAATGTGTCTTGCCTGCTTGATCTGCTTTGTTGCTTGGGACACTGATAATTTCCATCAGGAGAGTGAACTGAGAACAAAGGGGGGGGGGGGGGGGGGGGGGGAGGGAGATCGATCTGGATTTACTCCCAGGGGCGGGGACGAGGGAAGGGGGTGGGGGGACTTTGGGCACGTGTCCTTTCTTCTTTAATCAGCCGAGAACTGAGTACAATATGTCACGCCGATGCGCTAACTAGGCGTGTCACACTCAATACAGGGCCTCCACTACTCCTCAGCTGGCGTTTGCCTTTTCACCGAAATCATCTTTTCAGCGGGAAAAAAAAAAAAGCCTTTTTAGTGACAGAAGCTGGGCCTTTTTAGCAACGAAATCTGCAGCCATTTTTAAGGAAAGAAAGCTTCCTTCCTTCTGTTCTGAGGCGCGGCTGATGCTGCCATTTCATGAGGAGATTACAAAATTAATCCGTGCGAGCGAAATTAACATAACTGCTTTTCATTCAACCGCGGTGGCCGATGTTCAATTCATTGTGTTAATCTACAGGCACAAAAATCGAGCCAGTGTCGGGCGAATTCTCCCCCTCCCCCCCCCCCCCCCCCCCCCCTCCCACACACACACACACACACACACACACCGCATCGAGGAGGGAAAACTATTCTCTTCGGCGGCGACATTCTGGCAGACGGGGATGGCGTAGCAGCAGTTCGTGCTAGTTTTTGTTTGTTTGTTTTTTGTTTTTTTTGTTTGTTGTTTTTCTCGCCTAACAAACAACTGAGAGAGACAATGTTGTGTGAAAAATCAGTGGAACTTGTGCCTTCTGTGTTTTAGATCCTATTTATTTCGTTCACGGAAAATCGGTGCTTTCTTTTTGGCTGCTCAATGTTGTTTTTTCTGTCCTTTTGTACAGTGAAACAATAGGCAGAATCCTGTCATGTGCAACTGAAACTGCTTCCCTAGATTGTATTGTTGTTTTGCTAAAATTCCATCCCCACCCCCCACCCATCCCCCGTCCCACCAAATTAAAAAGGGCAAACAAACAAAACAAAGACCACCAGAAAACAACAACAACAAACAACAACAAAGAAGGTAAGCAGACTCACCCCCACCACCAACCCCCCCCCCCCCCCCCCCCCCCCCCCCCCCCCCACCCCCCCTCTAAAAAAAAAAAAAAAAAAAAAAAAGAAAGAAAGAAAAAGAAAACAACCGCAAATATGCTGGCAAAATATCGCGTCAATAGGTTGCTGCGCAGCAATTTTCGAGAGCGAATCAGTCGCCAGTTGAAAAATCGCATCTTTACCCCATTTCAGCTTGTCAGATACAAGGCATGAATTTCTTTTTCTTTTTTCTCTTTTTTTTTTTTTCTAAAAGCACAACAGCACTGCTGAACTCTGGAGAAATCTACTTGCTGTAATACAGGCCACTTTTGTTGCTGTTGTCGTCAAGTTGTCAATTACAAGGCATTCAAAATGTATTCGAAGTCATAAAATATGTGATTTAACCTTTGCTGAAAGAGGATATTGACTCAATCGTAACTCTTCAATTTCCTCCGTTGAAAGGGTCTCTGTGGTCGCGGCTGAAAAGGCTATGGCTAATTTTTAGTGTGTGTGTGTGTGTGTGTGTGTGTGTGTATGTGTGTGTGTGTGTGGTGTGTGTGTGTGTGTGTGATATTCATTTATTTATTTATCTATTTACTTACTTATTCATTTTTACAAAAAGGACAATCGCCCGCATCTAGATCATTTTCTAAGATCCAGTGGAAGAACCACTACCCCTCCCCCCCCTCCACCCCCTACCCCCCCTCCCCCCCCCCCACCACACACACACACACACACACACACACACACACACCTTCCACGCCTCACCGTTTCAAGCCTCGAGCAGCATGTCTAGGAAAATGTTCTTGCTTCCTGACCGACAGTTTTATCCACTTGACTCGCGTGTGAACTCGAAGAAAGCAAACGTTTAACAGGCTTACAGCAAATAACTAAAACTAAGCAAACCAGCGAGCGAGCCAACCAACCACCCAACCATCCAACAGCAACCAAACAAACCGGCCGTAAACCAATCAATGCGATAGTCGATCAATCCAGTTCAAAACCAGCCAACGAGGCCACCAGTAAACCAATCATACAAACACCAGACAAGTCACCAAGCAACCAATCAATCATTCGACAAATCAACTCGACGGCCAGCCCCCCCCCCCCCCCCC
>JADBJO010007720.1:105000-107764 GCA_016801955.1 Conus betulinus | reverse complement strand
GACCGGACAGTGACATCCAGGAGCGAGAGGCGCATATACTAGAAAGAGAGGGTAATATAGAGAACAATGGCATATAGATGAGAGACAAAGGCAGACAGAACAGCCCAGACAAAAGACAATGACAGACACACACACAAGAGCCCGCAACACACTATAATGAGGAGGATAATATGATAGGAGATGTAGAGACAGAAGTAGAGGACAGAGAGCATTGTCGTAGAGCAAAGGGTGCAAAGTGTCGGCGACGCCGATAGCTACATATGCCTTACGATTCTGGCAGACATGGAAACATTATCCATTGCAAGCAGTTTGACTAGGACGGGTCGCATACTAAGATTAGGACTTATTCGCAGAATGAATGATTGATGCACAACCTAATCTTTCTCCTCTGTACAGCAGGAAGAGACGAATGCCGGGAGAGTTATTTTGAAAACGGTACCGCGTCACCGGGGCACTGAATACTGTAGAAAAGTCTTTGTTCAGTCTTATGGTGTGCCTGTGCGTGTGTGTGTTGTGTGTGTGTGTGTTTGTGTGTGTGTGTGTGTGTGTGTGTGTGTGTGTGTGTGTGTGTGCGTTGCCTTCGTTGTGTGTGTTGTGTGTGTGTGTGTGTGTGTGTGTGTGTGTGTGTTGGTTTGTGTGTGTTGTGTGTTGTGTGTGGTGGAGGTGTGTGGTGTGTGGTGTTTGGTGTGTGTGTGTGTGTGTTTGTGTGTGTGTGTGTGTGTGTGTGTGGTGTGTGTGTGTGTGTGTGGGGTGTGGTGTGGAGTGTGTGGTGTGTGTCGTGCGTGTGTGCTGTGCGGGCGTGCGTTGCGTGCATGTGTGGTTTGTGTGTGTGTGTGTGTGTGTGTGGTGTGCGCGCGCGCGCGGCGCGCGCGCGCGCGTTGAGTGTGTGTGTGTGTGCATGTGTTGAGAGTGTTTGTGTGTGTGTGTGTGTGTGTGTGTGTGTGTGTGTTGTGTGTTTGGTGGGTGTGTGTGTGTGTGCGTGGCGTGCGTGCATGCGTGCGTGCATGCGTACGTGTGGTGTGTGTGTGTGTGTGTGTGTTTGTGTGTGTGTGAATGTGTGTGTGTGTGTGTGTGTGTGTGTGATAGATCAGATTCTGGTGCCACTCTATCGTTTTAGATTAGGCGAACCTTATACAAAATTTGTTTTGATAATGCTTAAAGTAATACACAAATATAGTTTCAGGCTAAAAACTCTCAAGCAATCTGGTATTGATTATTTGTTGACAATTCGGTCCATGTATACGTAGCAAAGTCTGTAAAAGAAGGTTTTTAAACGTACCATTAAAAACCACATCCATACAGGGAACAAAAAATCTATTGTTTAGATTCCAGTGACATTGAATTCATTGGATCTCTTGTTGAGTTGCCTTGAAGTTCTTGGTTTTAGCTGCCATGTGCTGATACCACTGTGCTAATTCCACTGTGCTGATTTCACTGTGCTAATTCCACTGTGCTAATTCCACTGTGCTGATTTCACTGTGCTAATTCCACTGTGCTGATACCACTGTGCTAATTCCACTGTGCTGATTTCACTGTGCTAATTCCACTGTGCTAATTCCACTGTGCTGATTTCATTGTTTGATATCACTTTGATTATTCTCGTTTCTGTTTTTGTCTCTTTGCTTTTTGTTGTTTACTATTTGTCTGCCCCAGTCATAGCACCCCCCATGCCTTCAGCCAACTAGCTGGTTTACTACTGTTTTTCCATCTACATCACCTGTGGTCTGTGTTGTTGTTGTTGTTGTTGTTGTTGTTTGTTGTTGTTGTTCTTCTTCTTCTTTCTTCTTCTCTTCTTCTCTTCTTCTTCTTCTTTCTTCTTTTTTTTTTCTTCTTCTTCTTCTTCTTTCTTCTTCTTCTTCTTCTTCTTCTTCTTCTTTCGTGTGCATCTGTAAACCTGTGTCGGCTTTTCCACAATTCTCTTTCTTTCGTTTGTGTTTAGTTAATTTAAAACAGATCCTGGGGTGTCCTTTTTTGCCTTTGTTCGTCTGGCACAGCACACCCGTATCCGTAGCAGCTCTGCCGTGAATGAACTACCAGAATGAACTACCAGATCTTAAGCAAAACTCACCATTACCTCTGCTCCTGTGCCGGGGTGGAAGAGTGCCAAGTGTGAAGGCCTTGAAACGCGCACTGGTATCTCTGCAGGGCCTTGGCATCTGACACTTTCCCCAGCACTGCTGCTGTTATGGCGTACTTGATTTCATTTATATGTATTATACACGCACAGGCAGTATTCATGTTGGATTCTTCCCCACAGAGCTATTCTCTAACACACACACACACACACACACACACACACACACACACACACACACACACACACACACACACACACACACACACACGCACGCACGCACGCGCACGCACGCACGCACGCACAACACACACACACACACACACACTTCAATCGTGAGAATTTGCGTTTTCTGCCTTTTTGTTATAAATGTAAGTTATTCTTGATGGTGAAGCAACATGAGAGTGAGTTCAGTCCATTCTGCAACGTCATTGGCACTTTCACGTAAAATGTTTGCCAGAACGAAACATCAGAATGATTCGTGTGCATTGATGTATCGTCTGTACAGTGCTCACATGTAGATTTGATATGGAGAAGTAGGTTATTGATGTGTACTATAAATTTGTGGGATGCCAGAGCAAAGTGTTTTAATGAAGGGACAGTTGCGTTCATTGTTGCCACTATTGCCTATTCATTAGATATCTGTGAAAAAAAGCTTAACAGTACTTATGAATGAGCCATATGATTTTA
>JADBJO010007720.1:92500-95000 GCA_016801955.1 Conus betulinus | reverse complement strand
CTGACACGGAACTTGCAGAACGTCAGAGCTGTGGCTCAAAAAAAAAAAAAAAAAAAAAAAAATCACAACACAAGCACTCACGGCGTCTCTGCCGGCGACAGGGTGACAGTGTCACACAGGAGCCGTGGCTCACACACACACAGAAGCACAGAACGCAGCGACGGCCTCGCCAACAGGTCGCTGGTTCAAAAACTTGGGAGCGGCGCTCTGGCTTGGCAGCAGCGGCGTCTCCAGCCCAACTGGCTCAGCGGGTAGTCGGTCCCGGGCGCAGTGGGCAGGTGGGGTAGATTGTCGGCACTCAGGCCGACCCTCTCCCACACCGTCACACGGTGGAGAAGAAGGGGGGTAGACACATCTACGAACCCCTGACCCTCAACAAACGTGGCAGCAGTCCCCCTCAGTCCAGGGAACACATCTACCTGGGGGAAACTGATTAACTACCTTGATTATCATGGCTACTACTCATTGCAATCACGACTATATTCATATTCATTAGCCACATCATATTCCACTAGAACTTGAGACAAACATCAAAATACTGCAATATTCCTTTTTCAACACAATAACATTCCCTTTCCTTTTCCGGAATAATAATACTACACAGGAAAGGATTTAAATATAAACCTTTCAGAATCTAGTTTTCCAAATTGGGGAAAGATTCCCACTTAGACCCTCTTCAATAAATCATGAATACATTCATTACACACACTTAATGATTACTTTTCATCAAACTATAAATGTTTTTCGCCGTGTCACAATGTGTCATTTCTTTTTTCTTTTATAATAACAAAAATGTTCATTTCAATTCACACAATCACCAGATTTTAAAAGGAATATTTTTTTTTTCAAAAGATTGAACTACTTCTATACATGTAAAGGAAAGATTCACACACACACTCTTGTTTACCAACACACAACTATTCATATTCATATCAAGAGTGAATTAAATACTCATCCACATCAAAAAAAAACATCATATATAGAGTCTCTGTCGCTCACTCTGGGAGCTTATTATTCATAGCATCAAAACTCTCCCTCTTCTCGCAAACCACATTAGAATAAGACCTTTTTTTCATCATGAAGTTCATAACTAGTTAAGTCATAGAATAAAACGAAACCTTTTTTTTTTTCTTTCTGAAGACCACTTCCTTTAACACTCACTTCATCTAGTCATGTTTTCCGACAGCATTTCGTTTTGTTACCCTATCCAGTCATAGGACAACAGAACACAGCAAATACCTTCTTTTCTAAACAAAACCTTCACAAGTGCGCTGAGGAAGTTTCAGTCGCGCTCCTAAACGGGAATATGGTTTCGGTTTGCTAACAAATAAATATTGAATGATAAATACCTGACTGCCACAAAAAATCAGCTGGGTCCCTCTTCGGCCTTCTGGAATGCTGCGGAGCCGGAATCACTGCAGAGACTGCCTAACCGGTTCAGCTCACCCGGCTTAACGGGTGCGCAGGTGAGTAGCAGCAGTCAGGTAAACTTTTCAACCGGCTTCCTGAGGACTACCTTCCGGTTAGCACGGTTGCATGAAAATTTGTGACCTGCTAAATTTTGTTATCATTGAGGGTTTCTCTGTTGCCCCTTCCCCTTATTGTAGCTTGGCTAAAAGCGTGCACCAAAAAAATCATCCCTTCTTGCATTCATTTATTCTCTCTCTCTCTCTCTCTCTCTCTCTCTCTCTCTCTCTCTCTCTCTCTCTCTCTCTCTCTCTCTGACTGCAACATTGGCAAATATTTGTTTTGATATTTATTGACTGTTTGAAATCTCTCTCTCTCTCCTCTCTCTCTCTCTCTCTCTCTCTCTCTCTCCTCTCTCTCTCTCTCTCTCTCTCTCTGTGACTGCAACACTTGCCAATGTATGTTTTGATATTGATTGTCTGTTCCAAATCTCTCTCTCTCTCTCTCTCCTCTCTCTCTCTCTCTCTCTCTCTCTCTCTCTCTCTCTCTCTCTCTCTCTCTCTGACTGCAAATACTTGTGAATGTGTGTTTTGGTATTTATTGTATGTTCCAAAATCCCCTCCCCTCTCTCTCTCTCTCTCTCTCTCTCTCTCTCTCTTCTCTCTCTCTCTCTCTCTCTCTCTCTCTGCCTGCGCATCTGTAAACAGTTCATTAGCTGTCCCATGTTTGCCTGTATTTATTCCATAAGTAAAGCCATAGCGGACTGCCAGTTTGGCTTCGTTCTCCCTGCCACCTCAGCTAAATAAGTCGTAACTCTGCCACAAACCAAACTACCAGACCCCTAAACAAAAAAATCAGCGTTACCTACGCTCCTGTACAAGAATGGGACGAGGGCCAAGGCCTGAAGGTCTCTGAACGCGTCGATGTTTCTGAAAGGCTTTGGAACCTGGCACTTCCCCCCCAGCAGTCAGGCTTTCACAGCGTACGTCTTTTCGATCATGTGTATAATATACATACGGGCAGCTTGCATTTTGATTTTTCCTTGTGCTCTATTTCTCTTTATAGCTAATTGTCACGTGTGTGCTGTGGTTAG
>JADBJO010007720.1:77500-85000 GCA_016801955.1 Conus betulinus | reverse complement strand
TGGAGAATGGATGTCCCGGGAAACCAATCTCTCTTCGTGCGTCAAACCATTTCCTCTGCTTCTGGCTGTTTGCCTGACTGTGGTTGATGACCATGAGGCAGAGCTTGATGGGGGGGGGGGGGGGGGGGGGGGGGGGGGGCGGGGGGTTGGGGTCATATGGTACAATATTGTAAAGAACGTTTTAAGCGCCTATTACACGTACAGGCCGACCGGACAGGTTTCTGGGCCGTAGGCAAACCCAAGGCCGATCGTAACGTGTAATTAAGAAAACCGTAGGAAAACGTCCGGCGAACATCCGATCCGCCTCTCGTCCAAACTCACAGGCGCTGCTTGTGAATTGGACATCCGGCCATCCGGTTTCTTTTGTTGTGTGCCGAGGCAGGACAACAGAACTAATTTCAAAATTATAGAACATCATTGACGATTCTGTCTGTACCCTACTGTCGTTGACCCACACACACACACTGTGTAGTTCATGAATGCAAGCATTCATGTTCATGAATGTGATTGAGTTGGAGGTGGGGATGTCAGACAGTAGTGGTTACTATGACTCATACAGTCAATACAGTCAATATTGAGATTTTGTCATAGAGTTGGAGGTGGGGATGTTGAAGTATACACTTCTAGTTAATAATGTAACAAGAAACTATTTAAATAGATACAACTATCATTGAACAGCTAACTGTAAATCAAGCAATCAAAGTGTTTGTTGAAACGCATTTCCTTTATAACAAGATGCTAATTTAAGTACTACAATAATTCCTTAACTTTAAGTTTTGTGTTTTCTTTACATTGTACTGTTGTTGAGAATAAAATCTCAAAACAATCCATTTCTACAGGCTTACGTGTTCAGTATGGTTTGACCTTTTTTACAGCCAAAGATCTTAACTGAAGAAAAGATACACGAAACAGTCTGCAACTACGAAATTCTGATATCACTATTTTTACAGCAGGCTAGACACTTGCAGTGGGAAGAACCCATACATACGATCTTACCTTCAAATAATCCTTGACCAGAACGGCGAAGATTGCATCACAAATTACAGGGATGATCTGTGAAAGTGATGGTTCAGAAAGACATGCCGAGAATTTGAGGTCCTGGTAACTCCTACCAGTGGCCAAGTAACGAAGAGTTACTGTGAGCCTTTCATGGGCGCTTATAGCGGGTCTCATCACTGTTGATTTCTTGGAGATCAATGGTGTGACAAGAGACAAGAGATGCAAATATGTCTCTTCGTCCATTCTCATGAAGTTTTTGAAATCTTCTGGAAAAGCTCTTATCTCCTGCAAGAGATTTGTATGTGACAGCGCATTCCTCTTCAGTAACCAATCCTTTGACCACATGTGGCGTGGTTTTCTTTTCTTCTTCTTTAAAATGACAAAAATCGCTAGATCATCCAAAACTGTTCTGTCCGCCATGATGCACACACATGTACTGTGAGGTTTCACCCAGAGTGTGTTGATTGAGAGGTACAGCCGCCTTCAGGCCGCCTTCAGGCCGATCGTTGCGTGTAATAATACATCGGGTTTCCTCGGCCTTGGGCTTGCGCCTACGGCCCAGAAACCTGTTAAAATCGACAGATCTGTTTTCGAGCCAGCGCTCTCGTCAGGATGGTTTTGGGGCGCCTACTGCCGGTGTTATATGGCCTGATGTCACTGTTTGCACGTGCGGATTGCTGCACGTGTTGTTCGGTTTTTTGGGGTTGTTTACAGTTCAGGGTGCGTTTGCTGACAACGATTTCCATTTGTGCCTGCAGTTGTTTACTATTTCTACTTAGTATTTAGGGTTGCTAAGTATGGTTTGCATAGTATTAACCATTTTCTGTTGAACATAGGTTGCATCTTTTTGAAATGTTATTGTATGGTGATGCCCTTTTTATGATTTTCCAGGATATGTTATAGTTTTTTTTTTTTGTCTTTAAGTCTCCAAATATATTTGCTCAGTTCTGTTTGGTTTTTGTATTTTTCTTTGTTGAATGACTGTTTATGGTTTGCGTATCTGGTTTTTGAAGTGATTTTCAGTGATCCCTATGTATGTTTTCTTTTTCATTTTCTGATGTCACAGTGGCTTGGTATACAATGTTGTTATAGAGGCATTTGTTGCTTAAGGGACACTGTTCTTTTTTAGCACAATTGCAGGATTTCCTTTCTTCACCCTTCTTTGCTGTGTTGCTTTTCATTGTTGGATGAATCAATTATATTTTTAAGGTTAGGCATGCATGAATATGATAGTTTGATGGTGTTCTTGTTGAATATTTTGACAATTTGTGTTCTTTTGGGAAGGATGCTGTCAAAATTTTGAAAAATTCTTTCCCTACGTTTGTTTTTACTCGTCCATCATATGGAGGGTTGTACCATGTGATTTTCCTTTTCCTGCTTTTTTTGTTTTTTTTGTTCATGTTGTTATCTGGGTTGTATTGTAGTTTGTAGCTGTAACCACTTTTTTGCAATGCCTCTTGGTATTCTGCTGCTGCGCGTGTTGAATACTCTTTCATTATGTGACAGATTAGATATCTCTGTTTATTATGCCATTGGGTATGGTTTTTAGTATAGATGGTGGGTGGTTGCTATTGATGTTTACATAAATGGGTGTGTCATTAGGTTTCTTGTATGGTTTATATATGTGGTTGTTGAGGTCAAGTGTTATGTCTAAGTAGTTCACTACCTTTTTGTTTGCTTCGATGGTGATTTTTAAGTTATGGTTTTGGAAAATTTTGCATAGTTCTTTTTTCTTGTTTTCAATGGTTCTTGGATTGTTGTTTAGCGCGGCGAGGCCGTCGTCTCTGTACAGTCCGACTTGCTTTCCGAGTTGTTTTTGGATGTTGGATAGCATAAACAGTCCGACCAGTTCGCATGTTTCGGCACCGTCATACGATCCCATGGTCACATCAAATGTTGAGTTTTTATTCGTTTTCTTGATCCATGTTTCATTTCTGCTGTAGAGTAAGTTTTTTCTTGGTGTGAAGAATGATTTCCATTTCTGACCCTGTTATGTCTGTGTGTTTTATTAGCAAATTTCAGAGCTTTAGTGAGTAGCTCTTCATCTATGGATGGGTAGAAGTCTACTATGTCGAATGTGATGAATACTGTGTTCTTCTGTTTGTTAAGATTTTTGAACCATTGGATAACTTCATATGTGTTCTTCCAGAGGTTGTATTCAGTGTTTGATTTTATGTTTTTTATGGCTTTTTCTAAGATTTTTTTACTTATTTTTGCCCAGTTCAGATTTAGATGGGTTTATTAGTCTACATGTTGGGTTGTTGTGGAAATTGGGTTTATGGTCTTTAAGGGTTATGGCTTCTTTTTTATGCTGTGTGTTTTTCCACCCTGTCACCTAGATCCATGTGGTGTACGAGTTCTTTTTCTTTTTTTTTTGTTGTTGTTGTGTATGGTTTTATCAGCTTTTTTTTTTTTTTTTCTGAATGTTTTTATCAAGAAGTTGTGTGAGTACTCGTTTGGTTCCATTTTGTAGTAATTACTGGTTTTGTCAGCCTTCACGAATATTTTTTTGTCATTTTTGTATTTGTTTTATTTCATTTTTTAATGATGTTTGGAAATCAAAACGCTTTCCATCTCATGTTTCGTACGAATTTTTCAGTTTGTTCTATTAATCTTTTTAAGTAGAATTGCGGGTTGGAGAATGGTGGGGCGTGTATTTCTCCATACTGCATTCAAATATAGAAACAAAAGCAAAGAAGAAAAAAATCGAGTGTAGGAGAGAGAGGGAAAGAGACAGACAGCAAGACAAAGGCCAGGAACCTCTGTAATCTTCGCTGGCCATTAACTGCAGATACAAAAGTGGCGGAGGTACACAGAATGCATCATTGATGAGGACACCAATCTCTCTTCTTGGGTCTGACCAGTTCCCCTGCTTCTGTTTGCTAGCCTGACTTTGGCTGCTGACCATGAGGAGGAGGCTGACTGATGCTGGCAGGGATCACATGGTACAATATTGTAAACACCATTTGAGACCATGGTAACAGGAAGACGCAGCTGTACTATTGCATGAGTGCTTCTCTCTCTCTCTCTCTCTCTCTCTCTCTCTCTCTCTCTCTCTCTCTCTCTCTCTCTCTCTCTCTCTCTCTCTCTCTCTGTTGTTTTCTGCACTAATGTAGCGAATGATGAAGCGGACAGCGATGTGTGCCAGTGCAGCAAAGATTTATGACAGTAAATATATGTGGCTGGGTGAGGCACTTGTGTTTATGATCAAGTTATGACTTTTAAAACATGCATATTCATTTTGAGTGACGAAAAAGCACGACATTATTTTCTTTTTCTTCTACCTGGTTTCGAGCCTCATCATTAACATTTACGTAATCCGTTGCAATTTTAGGCTTCTTTGCATCACAAACTTTCTTTTCTCGGCGCTGCATATATTCATGTATACCCCCTTGACATAAAGGCTATGCAGGTCATTGTCAATAAAAACGTATCTGAAGAGTCTGAAGCGTCTCTCTCTCTCTCTCTCTCTCTCTCTCTCTCTCTCTCTCTCTCTCTCTCTCTGCGTGTGTGCGTGCGTGTGTGTGTGTGTGTGTGTGTGTGTGTGTGTGTGTGTGTGTGTGTGTGTGTGTGTGTGTGGTGTGTGTGTGTGTGTGTGCGTGTGTGTGTGTGTGTGTGTGTGAAATGTTAATTCCGATCATGCTCAATCAGCAAAGTGAATTGTTTTTCCTCAAAACTTAGATGGCACAAAACTATTGATCTCGTTGAGAAATGCCAATATCAAACCTCGAGAAGCTTTTTTGAACATCGACTTTGTTACTACGAGTCCTCATCTTTGACTTTTCAGAGGACGTATTGCGCCGACTGAGGTGAGTTGAATAGGGTCAGTTCCAAACTCTCGTTGAATCGATGGAGACAGACGAAAGGTCAAAGATGAAGACTTGGATTCTTCGTAGTAACAAAGTCGATGTTCACACACACACACACACACACACACACACACACACACACACACACACACACACACACACAGAGAGAGGAGAGAGAGAGAGAGGAGAGAGAGGAGAGAGAGAGAGGAGAGAGAGAGAGAGAGAGAGAGAGAGAGAGAGGTGAGAGAGAGAGAGAGAGAGAGAGAGAGAGAGAGAGAGAGAGAGAGAGAGAGAGAGAGAGATTTTAGGCTCATAAAGTTAAACCATCCATAATCGCCTGGACGTGCATTTCTCCAGTTACCTGGTAACACGTTCATAGTCTTTACTTCCACCAGGAGATTTACAGATCAGTGTCCAACAGTCACCAGGAGATTTACAGATCAGTGTCCAACAGTCACCAGGAGATTTACAGATCAGTGTCCAACAGTCACCAGCATATTTACAGATTAGATTCCAACAGCCACCAGAAGATTTTACAGATCAGTGTCCAACAGTCACCAGCATATTTACAGATCACATTCCAACAGTCACACCATTTACATATCAGTGTCCGACAGTCACCAGGAGATTTCCAGATCAGTTTTCAACAGTCACCAGGTGATTTACAGATCAGTTTTCAACAGTCACCAGATGATTTACAGATCAGTTTTCAACAGTCACCAGGTGATTTACAGATCAGTTTTCACAGTCACCAGGTGATTTACAGATCAGTTTTCAAGAGTCACCAGGTGATTTACAGATCAGTTTTCAAGAGTCACCAGATTTACAGATCAGTTTTCAACAGTCACCAGATGATTTACAGATCAGTTTTCAACAGCCACCAGAGATACAGATCAGTTTTCAAGAGTCACCAGATTTACAGATCAGTTTCCAACAGTCTGAAAATGATGAAGACACAGCCCTCACTCTCTTAGATAACTCTCTTGAATTACGTTCATTAATCCCGGACCTTGGTTATCAAAAGTCATGATATCGAATGTTCGAGAGACATGGTACAATGTGGCCGATTAATTTACATGATATCTTTTAGAAAATTCGAAATCAGGACGTAGTATATTCAGTCAGCATAAATGAAAAGAAAGATCAGGAGCAATGGCATAGAACAACCCATCAAAGTGAACGGAACATCATAGAAGCTTTTTGTGCTTTCCAGACTGCTTTGGGTTTCACAGAGACTTCTGAAATAATTACGTCATTTCCAAGTAGGTCACATGGTGAATTAACGTTACGTGCAACTAAACCTGTCTAAGGCAAAACCCGAATATATGAATCTGAATCAGCCTATGGTGATAAAGGTCGATCTGTTTACAAAAAGCCTTTATAAAGTGTGTAAAAACAGATAAGACCTTATCATGTCTAACGTCTTTCAAATCAAACATTTCAAGGAATGTTTTACGTGATATGCACAGGGAAGTCTTCACAATTTTTGAAGGATACAAATGTGTGTAGAATGGCCTATGTGTTATTGGCATCATACTGTTTCTGCTTTGTAGCTAGCCGTGGTGAGTGATTGAATCTTTTAACATATTTAAATGGATCTGATTCAGTTCACCATATATTTGTGTCCTGGTCCTCTAGCCAGTGGCTGTTGACGTAGCTATGGTCTTTGGTTTTCAGGCCTGTGCAGGGGATAGGTGATGTGGACAATTATTAATTGTAGGCAGCCTTAGTAAGATAATTGTCAATTACATTGCCTCGAATGCCAGCAAGGCCAGGAATCCAGAACACCCATCAATGTAACCAATAGATTTTAGAGTCTCTAAACTTAAATAAAAAAAATGTTGTCAGGGGTTTACGCTCCCCAGTAAGATTTTCAATAGCATGTTCATGAATTCAGGATGGTTTAGGAATTACAGGTCAGGTATGGCCTTTAAGGTGGAAATGGGGGCAAAGATCATGAGAAAGACTTTATGTCCTCACTGGTGAACCATCGGGTGTCGGGACTGAGGCTTTGCGTCCAGCAATGTAGGTTAAGTTATAAACTATAAGGTAGCTATATTGTGTTAAATCTATGTTTAGTTCTGAGTATGAACAGTTTTCACTCTCTAAATACTATATTAGATCATCAACAGATAATTAAAACAACGTATTTTAGCCTTGTGGCGCTCCTCAACAACTACTGAACAATCCCTCGGCAGCTCCAATCATACAAGAGTGGGTGTTGTGCTATACACTTGTGAGTACACTGTGCATGTATGCATTCACCCCTTCTCTCTAAGATTTGTACCATATGGTCTTTCACAAAGTTCATAGTCTTCATTTCCAGCCAGAGACTTACAAATCAGTGTTTCACAGTTTGAAAGCATAGGAGTATCCTTCACTCCTTTGGATCATTCTCTCGAGTTACGTTCATCAAAACCCTAACCCTGATATTGATAATCATGAAACTGAAAGTTCCAGAGACATGACATCTCGTACACAGTCAACAGACGCGGAATGTTTTAGAAAGGTCGATAATCAGGACGTAGTATACCCAATCAAAATAGATGGAACTGTCAAGAAAGTTGGAAACCAATGTCATAGAACACCAATGAAAATGCACAAAATTTTGTAGAAGCTTTTTGCGCTTTCAAGACTGTTCTCGGCTTTAACGGAGACTTCTGAAATGTATCACGTCATGTGTGTTGATGTC
>JADBJO010007720.1:70000-72500 GCA_016801955.1 Conus betulinus | reverse complement strand
CACACACACACACACACACACACACACACACTGTGAACTATAGTTTTATTATGTGATGGCAAACACACATGATGTCCATCTGGCCCCTATTGCTGTAAGGTACAGCGTCACTTAAGGTGTCGGCTTCAGCTGCTGCATTCGTAAGCTACGCAGTGATGAGACTGTTATCAAATCACGTGCAGCCTGGTCTTCTTGTCTTCCTATTGTCAATGTGATCACCATGCAGCATAGACCGCCTGTTGTTACCCAGTTCTAAGTCTCCCACTTCCACCTTCTCATCCCCAATACCCCCGCTCAGCCCGTTCCCTTGCTTTGATAAATGATCCCAAAGCAAACACCCACCCACCCCCCATCTCTCTTCCTTTCCTCCCTCTCTCTCTCTCTCTCTCTCTCTCTCTCTCTCTCTCTCTCTCTCATGCATTCTGACTGTCTCTCTGTCTGTCTGTCTCGCTGGCTGATTATCTAACAGCCTCTCTGTGTTTGTCTGTTTCTGTCTCTGTCTTTGCCTCTCTCTCCTCTCTGTCTCTGTCTCTTTGTCTCCCTGTCTGTCTAACAGTTTGTCTGTCTGTCTGTCTGTCTGTCTGTCTCTCTCTCTCTCTCTCTCTCTCTCTCTCTCTCTCTCTCTGACAAACGAGCCTCTAATAATTGTTACAGTAAATTTTTGTTCGTATTCTCTCCTCCCATTGCCATCACTACCCCTTCCTGCCCCCCTCCCCCCCCCCCCCCCCCACACGCCCCCCTCATCCCTCTCCTACATACACTCTCACTCACTCTCCACTCTCTTTCTACCCATCCCAAATGTATTTTTGCTACTGCTTCTGTAGACCTGGCGATGATTAGGCTCCTACCCAGATTTGAGTTTGCTGCGGACTCAGTTGGGAAGACTGGGACCACACAGTCGAGTTTCATCCACTTAATGGATGCGTTTCTGAGAGTGTTGCTCAAATTTCCTGACCAACACTGCAGGTGTCTGTATCTCTCGGGCCTGGTTGACGCCGGGAAATATTTATGAAAGGAAGCGTAGAGTACAGCCCTGTCATGTAGTCTCAGACCGAAATGGAAATCCGTAGCATCATCTTAATCATCCTCATTCTCATCGATCAGCATTAAAAAAAAAATTGTCTCAAATTCTGTGGCCCTTCATGCCTGCTCTCATGGTGACCTCAATTTCGATGTCCTCTCCACGTCTGTGGCCTTGGTTTGGTTCCGTCGGGGTCACCGGTATCGGCGAGTCCATGGGGGCTGTCGTTGGACGGACGTGGTGGCGCCCTCCGGAGGGAGAGCTCACTCACGCCGGCTCCGCGACTAAGCAATTATTGTCGTCAGTAGGGGGGCTTAGTAGGTGGTGTCCTGCGTATGTTAGATCAGAACAGGCGCCACTGAACACCACCGAAGTGACTCGGCAGCAGTGCAGTGTCTCCTCCGGTGGGTTGCCTCTTGACGACTTAACATTGACTGCTCCCTGTGGATGGCCGGTGTCAGGGCTGCGGCGGGATGATGTTGTGTTCCGGAATGTTAGTTCTCCCCCCCTGTAGATCTCGTCGCATGTTTTGTTTGTCTCTCTGTCTCACTGTCCCTGTCTGTCTGTCTGTCTGTCTGTCTGTCTCTCCCTCTCCTCCTCTGTTCTCTCTCTCTCTCTCTCTCTCTCCTCCTCTCTCTCTCTCTCTCTCTCTCTCTCATTCTTTGTGTGTGTGTGTGTGTGTGTGTGTGTGTGTGTGTGTGTGTGTGTGTGTGTGTGTGTGTGTGTGTGTGTGTTTCCTGACAATCAACTTCAGATGGATCAGGAAAAGTTTGTCATGGATTTATGTGGTCCAGTCCTCTGGCCGGAAGTCTGTGACCTAACACTTTGTGTTGCAGATCCGCAGAGGGGATAGATGATTTGAACAATACGTTTTCTGTGACATTCTTGGCAAGACGATTGGCCATTTTATAGTTTTGATGCCAACACTTCCAAGAACTATTTGGAGAGTGGTGTTGTTATCATCAGATTTCAGGGCAGTGTAAACATTTAAAAAATAAGTCCTCTCTCTCGCACGCACGCACGCACGCACGCGCACGCACGCACGCACGCACACACACACACACACACACACACACACACACACACACACACACACAACCTTCTTTTGGATTCCATCGCATTGTGGTATTTGGGGTAATGAGCTCGCTGATAGATGCGTAAAGAGAGGAGCCAGAAATGAAAAGTGAATATAACCCTTTCTTTACCTGAGGTCAATCAATTATTAAAGCAAACTCTGTGTGCCGATTCAGAAAACACTACAAAAATACGTTCCTTTGTGTAAATGATAAAAATGCTATCTAATTAGTTATAAACATGTAAACAGCATTCATCATCTACAAGTTTAAAAAAAAATGTATAAATACAGAAACTTTTATTTCAATATTTCATTAATTAAAACTTGACGCCTTATAAACTAAATATACAAATGAAGCATAATATATATGTGGAGGACGAAGAACAGCCAGCAAGCACACGCTG
>JADBJO010007720.1:52500-57500 GCA_016801955.1 Conus betulinus | reverse complement strand
CCTTCTAATCGCAGCGAACTCGTTGATCAACTTAGTAGAACATAAGGGGCTGTGCAAATAAGTGAAACACACACACACACACACACACACACACACCACACACACACCACACACACACACACGCGCGCGCGCGCGCGCGCGCGCGCGCGCGCGCCGCGCGCGCGCGCACACACAACACCACCACACACACACACACACACACACACAGAAGTAATTAGTAGAATAACAAATTATCGTCCAGCATGATACGAAGCAGGAGAGAGAGAGAGAGGAGAGAGACAGGGGAGGGAGAGAGGAGAGAGAGAGAGAGAGAGAGAGAGAGAGAGGGAGAGAGAGGAGAGAGCAGGGAGAGAGAGATAGGAGAGAGAAGGAGAAGAGAGACGAAGAACGAAGAAGAAAAATGTGAAATATATAATCATGACCACACGGTCCCAGAAGCCCCGAAGGAGAAATCGTTCCTACTCCAGGTAGAGGCAGGAAAAAAAAGGTCGATAGCTGAAGGACATCCGGGAGTCGTGACCTGGTTGTACCCCATCCCACCACCCCTACCCCATTCCCACCTCTACCCCATCCCCCATCTCTAAGCCATTATCACCCCTACCTCATTCCCACCTCTACCCCATTCCACCTCTAACCCATCCCACGACATGATGCTGGTCAGTGACCCCCGTAACACTTGCATGAGGGCGCCTCTCTTCTCTGAAGAACATTTGTGCCCAGCTATTCCTTAACGTGCGCGCGCGCGCGCGCGCGGCACATGAGTGTATGTGTTTGTGTGTCGTGTGTGTGTGTGTGTGTGTGTGTGTGTGTGTGTGTGTGTGTGTGTGTGTTGTGTGTGTTTGTGTTGTTGTGTGTGTGTGGGATGGGGGAACCTCCCCCACAAAGGGGGTGAACGGATGGGGGAGGGGTGGATAATTCGTCATGAACAATATTGAAAAAATCAAGGTGAAGACATTTGCGCCGGCATGACTCTAGGAAGTTGCTCAAGTGTGTATTCCGTCAGGATTTTACATGAGATATGACAGATATGACGTGAGTTCATGTCCTTGAATATAATGATCTGTGAACTCATGTGTGATGGTAAGTGACAGAGAGACGGCCAGACCAACCTTTTCTGAGCAGGAGGGCATTCATCTGAAAGGGAAAAAAGCCATTGAAGAAAAACAGTGTTTGGTTGGCTGGCTGGGCGATACATTTCTTTGGAACAGGTTTACAAAAGCCAACGTGATCGAAACTAAGACAAACTTGCAAAACAGTGATTTGGCGAGAGAGGAGGAGAGAAGGATTCCCCGAGAGAGAGGAAGAGAGGAAGAGGGGAGGAAACGATAGAGAGACAGAAAGATGAAAGGGAAGAGAAGGAGAGAAAAAGGTGATGAAAGAACTAAGTGAGAAAGCGGAGAAAATTGAGCCGGGTAATGAGAGGGTGAGAGGAGAGAGGAACCGAGAGAGACTTGAGAGGAGAGGAGAGATGAGGAGAGAAGGAGAGAGAGGGAGCGAGAGAGGGGAGAGAGGAGAAGAGAGAGAGAGAGGAGAGAGCGATGAGAGAGAGAGAGAGAGGAACAGGTTGCTATTTTTCAACTCAACCAAGCCGAGGAGATAGACATGAAAGAACGAAATGCGGAGTTACTTGTTATGAGCAAAAAGGCAGACACAGATTAGATTGACATAGAGAAGGGCCAGTGTGGCAGGAGAAATAGGACTGGAGGAATAATGATGGAGTTACGAGAGAGATGAGACGAGATGAGAGGGGGAGCGGAGAATGAACGAAATGGTTACTGACTCTAAAAAGAATTAGCCCAGTGTATTTTCTTATTCAGACCGTCAAAGGAAAGATATCTAAATACAGAAAGAAGAAAACATCGCACAGAAACTGCCTATCAACACACATACAACAATGAATGCATAACAGTTTAGAATGAATAATGTAATATATGATTAGAGGAAAAGGGGCCGGGTCGGTGGGAGGGATATAGGAATGGAGAACAACCGATGGAAAACGAGAGAGAGAGAGAGAGAGAGAGAGAGAGAGAGAGAGAGAGCAGTCCTTCAACCAATATGGATAGAATGTATTTCCCAACATCTGGTACTGAAGACTAGTCACATGACAGTGAACATGAGAGAGAGACAGAGACGGAGAGAGAGAGGGAGAGAGAGAGAGAGAGAGAGAGAGAGAGAGAGAGAGAGAGAGAGAAGAGAGAGAGAGAGAGCAGTCCTTCAACCAATATGGATAGAATGTATTTCCCAACATCTGGTACTGAAGACTAGTCACATGACAGTGGACATGAGAGAGAGACAGAAAGAGAGAGAGAGAGAGAGACAGAGAGAGAGAGAGATAGAGACAGAGCCGGAGACAAAGAAATAGGAGAGAGAGAGAGAGAGAGAGAGAGAGAGAGAGAGAGAGAGAGAGAGAGAGAGAGAGAGATGGCCAACCAGCCAGGCAGCCAGAAAGACAGACAGACAGACAAAGCAGACGGACAGGCAGGCAGACCGGGGAACACAGAGAGAGAGAGAGAGAGAGAGAGAGATGGTGTAGAGTGTGATACCTCGGGAGATGCCGTGCTATCCGTCAGGGGCAATTAACTGTTAGTCGATCGTAGTCAAAAGTCACAAGCCTGGCAACATGAATTATTCATAGCTACCTAATCTCTCTTCTGGGACACGCGCGCTTCCCTCTGCCACTAGACAGGTCTAAGCTGATGTAGAGACCGTGGTATTAGCCTTCAAGTTAACATGGGAACGATGTTGTAAACAACACTGCATTGATACTATTACACTGGTTTCTTCTTTGATGAAGGCAGTCGTGGTGTGAGCTTTAAACATTACATGGTAACGATGTTGTAAAACATCACTGTGGATGTTGATGTTACAATGACTTTAAGTGAAAAGAGCTGGTCGTGGTGTTAACCTAAAAGCTAACACAGTATAAAAGCGTCAGCACACCAAACATCTGTACCTGAGACAAACCCTAGACGCTTTGTATCCAATGACAAGTATTGAAATAGGCAAACTAATATCCACTAATAAATGAACATACAGATTTGGCCTGGTGAGCAGTGTCAGTTTTATTGAAATTTTTAAAAATAAAAGAAAGGAAAAGAAAGTGGGGGGAAATCAAGGATGGAGTTCCCACTTAACCTTTTTGTAAGTAAAAGAAGACAGATGGAGGCTGGGGATTAAAAAAAAAGAAAAGCTTAAAAGCTAACATGATAGTGATTTTAATAAACATCACTGTATATGATGATGTAAGAATGCTTTCAGGTGATGAGGAGAAGCATCGTGTTAGTTTAAAAAATAGCATGGTAACGAGGTTGTGAACATCACACTGGAAGATGTGTTAGACCGTTGTGGGGGTGTAGGGTGGGGGAGGATGATGAGGATGTTAGTCTTTAAGCTAAGCGGCTGTCGACGTTGTGAAACATCATTCTAGAAGATGGTGTTAACCTGCCTTTGACTGATGATAAGAGGCATGGTGTGAACTTTGAACATAACATGGTGCTGTGTGAATTTGACGGTGTTGGACCGGCTTCAATGAATGAATGAAGGTGACAGCTTTGGAGATAGCATGGTGAATATGTTGTAAACAATATTCTAGAGGATGGTTGTTCCACTGGTCAAACAGATGAAGAAGGAATGGTATAAACACTGAAGATAACACGAAGGCGATGTTCTAAACATCGACGGTATGTGATTGGCTTCAGCTGATGCAGAAATGCATGGCGTCACCTTGAAGATAAGATAAAATAGTGACGATGTTGTAAACAGCATTCTGTTCTGGAGGATGGTGTCTGACTGCTTCAACTGATGAAGAAGTGCATAGTGTAAGCCTTGAAGATACCATGGTGACGGTGTTGTGAAACATTGACGGTTCGACTGGCTTCAACTGATGCAGAAGTGAAAGGTATATACCTCCAAGATGACGTGGTGACAATGTTGTTAACAACATTCTACTACAAGATATTGTTCCACTGGCTTCAACTGCTGAAGAAGGCCATGGTGTAAGCCTGGGGGATACTATGGTGACGGTGTTGTGAAAATCCTCGGTATTTGTTTGGCTTCAAGTGATGAAGAAGGGGCACGGTATTAGCCTTGAAGGTGACATCGTGACAATGCTGTAAACAACTTTCCGTTCTGGAGGAGGATCTGTCTAATTGGCTTTAACCGAAGAAGATGGGCATGGTGTTAGCCTTGAAGAGAAACCCATTCGCGGAGATGTAAACAACATTCTAGTGGATGTTGTTTCAATGGCTTCGGCTAATGAAAAAAGCCAAAAGCTAGGAAAAGATTAAATTTGCTCAAAATCATATGTTGTCAACCATGGGGTCAAGACGGTACTGCACTTTTATATTTATATACATCGTTAGTCCGATCAAAATTAATATATGGACAGGAAGTATACTTCTCTGCATCTAACTACCTTTTAGAGAAATTGCAAAGCTTAGATAGTAAAGCTTTAAAATTAGCTTTGGGTGTTCCAGTGCACACAAACACAATGAAATGCTATATAAGGAGACAAACATTTTACCTCTTAATGAACAACGAACGTTGGATACGTCCAAATACGTTGTAAGAGGCCTATCTGTAAAAATACTCTGTTACTGAATGAATTCTTATGGATTCCAACAAGGAATACCCCAAAAGGTGTAAAAATATATCATACACAGAGTCAATTAGAAATTTCACTTGTGAGCTTATGTCAGAATGTAGTATTGATATTGATGCAATTTCGGAGGTTCCTATTGTTCCTCAAATGCCCCCATGGGAGTATCTCAACGCAAAAATTGATGATGGATATACTACTTTGAAGAAAGATGACAATGTAAATATTCTAGTAAATGAAGTTCGAGAACATCTCGAAAAGACTTATCCAAATCATTTAAAAATATTTACAGATGGTTCAATAATGGAAATGTCTGACAATGGTGCTGGATTCACTATACCATCCTTAAATGTGCAAAAGTCTTTCTATCTAGGCAGAGAATTTTCAATTTATACATTAGAGC
>JADBJO010007720.1:40000-42500 GCA_016801955.1 Conus betulinus | reverse complement strand
GAGGAGGGAGATAGGGAGAGACAGGAGGGAGGAGAGAGAGGAGAGAGAGAGACAGAGAGGAGACAGACAGACAGACAGAGGAGGAGTGGAGAGAGACAGACAGACAGCACAGACAGACAGAAGACAGAAGAGACAGGAGAGACAGACAGACAGAAAGAGAGAGAGAGAGACCAGGAGAGAGAGAGAGAGACAGAGGTAAGAGGTAGAGAGAGAGAGGGAGACCAGAACAGGACAGACAGACATGCGGACGAACAGACGGGACAGAGAGACAGACAGACAGACAGAGCTCGGGGATTTTTCTATTATCTTATCGTTTGTCTCTCTCTCTCTCTCTCTCTCTCTCTCTCTCTCTCTCTCTCTCTCTCTCTCTCTTCCCTCTCTCATATTTGAAAAAAAACTGATTTTTCTTTAGTTTGTTTTTGAAATGAGCACGACATTGCATTGCAATGAACCCAAGATCAGCAGAAGAATTATAACTTAACGACATTAACTTCAGTGTGTGTGTGTGTGGTGTGTGGGGGGGGGGGGGGGGGGGGAGGGGGGCTCGCGCTTACGTATGCGTAAATGTGAACTTATTAGACATTTCAGCCTTATCTTTAAGAAAAGAATGGATTAATCCAAACCAGAAATCAAACCTCTTGTTCCCTGCCACCCATCGCGAACTACCGACAAAATCATCATTGGAAACTCCAAGTGGGTTTGTTGACTTTTCACAGTATCCATCAGTTTGTTTTTAGTCTATCAGTGGGCTACTGACGATATCGTCATTGCAATCTCCAAGTGGGTCATATGAGCTATCGACAATATCGTCATTGCAATCTCCAAGTGGGTCATATGAGCTACCGACAATATCGTCATTGCAATCTCCAAGTGGGTCATATGAGCTACCGACAATATCGTCATTGCAATCTCCAAGTGGGTCATATGAGCTACCGACAATATCGTCATTGCAATCTCCAAGTGGGTCATATGAGCTACCGACAATATCGTCATTGCAATCTCCAAGTGGGTCATATGAGCTACCGACAATATCATCATTGCAATCTCCAAGTGGGTCATAGGAGCTACCGACAATATCGTCATTGCAATCACCAAGTGGGTCATATGAACTACCGACAATATCGTCATTGCAATCTCCAAGTGGGCCACGTTGATTTTTTTCACCCCGTATCCATCAGTTTGTTTTTCAGTCTATCAGTGGGATGACGCTAAAACTACTTAACCGACTGTGACAAAACGTGGTGGGAAGACGGGATGTAGTTGAAAGACAAATTCGTCACTTTTTTTTTTTTTTTTTAACTCAGATCCGGATTAAAGAGCGAATCCAGCATCCGTTCGACTTTGGCAAACGTCTGCGCTCTCCCGGAAGCCCCTCTCACTAGTCCTGTTATGGTTTTAGTTCCAGGGGGGTAAAAGTAGAGGTGGCACCCTCTGAACCCATGACACCCCGTGCGGTCCGACAACACAAGGTAAGCGGCGACGTTGCTGCTGCAGACTGGGAAACGTGTGGCGGCGTCTGGCGGCCTCACACTGCTGTGTGCGGGCGGGAGGGTGGTGGTGCGTACACTGAAGCAGCCGTGTGTTGTTGGTCCCACACGCTGGGGAAAGGGGTGAAGCTGTCAGAAGTGTTGACTGGTGTGGCGGTTCACAGAACAAGGGCGTAGTACTGGCAAGCACCAGCATTGTTAGGGAACTTCGGGGATGGGGCTCTTAGTCAGTGCACTTCGTGCTGGGATAAGGAAGGGTGGCTGTCACGGTTTTCAGGGGATGGAGACTAGGGTGAATTTTTTTTTCTTCTGTTTTAGTTGACGGTTTATGGTGAACGGCTTAGTGAATGCAACACGTGGAAAATAAGTTGTTTGGGTGGAAGCAGTGTAAACATCAAGCGTGTTCTTTGAAGCTTGGATATCTTGTCTGCGTGGAAGATGTGTAACATTGTGTTCTTGAAGCTTGGGTATTCTAGGAGGGTTTGGCATTCGCGTTAAAAACATCTGAAGTTTAGTGAAACCCGAGGCTCTCTTACCACTAGAACACTTTTACTTTTAAATCTTCTGCTGAATTTGAATATCGATCAGTGATTCTGCAAAAATGTCTACAAGAAAAACGACGACGAATCGATAGCACTAATAACCACTTGCTATCGTAACTTGTGAGTATTTTCTTTTTTTCAATTTCAAATGTGTGTGCTGGATTGAGTTTGACCCATGATATATTCTATGGATGTGCGGTACGGAGTGCTCAGTTTGGACAGGATTCATCACAAGTGTGCGCCAACCACAGATCTGTTTGTGTATGTGGTTAGGTTGTGTCGATAGGTTGGCACTGTCTCTTCAGCCCCTTCTATTGTTATTTCCCCCCTCACTGAATATTTAAATGTAAGCAATCCCCCAAGTCACAGGTGAGGAGTATAGTAGGTCTACAGGTGCAAGGCGAGAAAGTTGTGGCCTAACGTGTGTCAACTGAATCTGTCGATGCGCGGGAATATGCGCTTGAAAGTCAA
>JADBJO010007720.1:15000-17500 GCA_016801955.1 Conus betulinus | reverse complement strand
CACAGCGCTTGTTCCGTGCGTGAACCGGTGTGCGTGTGCTTGAAATTTAACAGTTTGGCACGGCAGCAAAATGTGGCGAAAAGCCAGCCAATCCGTGAATGAGAGGCAGAGAAAACAATGCACAACTCGGTAGAATGTGTTAAATGGCTTCAATTCTGTGTGGCAGAACTCGACATTAGCACAAGGCGAAAATTATCAGCAAGAGAGACAGGCAGACAGACACAGAGTGGGTAGGGGATAGAGTTGGAAAAACAGAAAAAAACAGCGAGAGCCTATTTTTTTTCCTTCGCTCCTCGGCAAGATCGTTGAGGTTCGCTATCAGTGAGTGTTGTATATGCCTCCGTTTTTAAACACCGCCAATAGCGTACCCACGTCATGTCTTCAGGGACGAATCTAAGCACGATACTAGCGTGCATGTTTTCTTTCATGTCATACATCCCACTGGCACACCATGTTCTATTCTTTATGACCGGTTAATGTTTCATGCAAGATTTTCTATGCATTAAGCTAGATGGAATTTAGTTTACATCACGTGTAGCTAGCGTGCATGTTTTTCTTTCATGTCATACATCCCACTGGCACACCATGTTCTATTCTTTATGACCGGTATAATGTGGTTTAACCTGCATGCAAGATTTTCTATGCACGTGTTGGAAGCTAGATGAGAATTTAGTTTAACATCTCGTCCACAGGATTAGGAAGTTATTGGATTCTGCACAGCTGTTTCATTCCATAACAAAACAAAACTCTCTCACCATAGCTGTCTTGCGTGGGAATCTTATCTCAGACTTAAACGAAGAGACTGACGCCTTTACTGCTATGCCCACCAGGCCCCTAGCAAAAGGTTAAAGGCGTGTACTCTGCAGAGCAGAAACCATCATACGTTCTGTCATATTCAGCGAAAACTGGCAATAATTCACACGACCAGACAAAGAGGCCAAGGGACTGTAATGCCATGGGTAAGATGAAGTGCAAAATCCATTTGCATAGTCCAGCCCTCTGGCCAATAACGCGTTTGCTGGGGCCAGTAATGGGCTACCACAGCATGCCTTTCATCCATCAACGGTGTTTGCCTTTATGGTGTTTGGCGTCAAATCAACTTCCAGGAGCATGGCATAGTTCATCCTGCCGTCCAATTCAGGGTCAGAAGGGAGTGGGAGAGAGGTGGAAAGGCTGTCATGGAAGAGGAGTCGATCCATTATCGTCTCTAGGGTCATAAAATATCTAGCCAGACACAAAGATCTGCTGCCGATTTAGAGGATGAATAACGTCCACGTCGTGTGCACATTCAAGACTTAAATGAAATTGGTTTGGTGATATGGTAATTCACGATTTTTTTTTTTTGGCCTGTTCTCTGTTTCCCAGATATCGCTTTCACCGTCATTACCATCGGCATGATCACCTTCTCCCGTCATATATACTCGTTCTCATCATTGGCATCATCACCATCACCATCATCATCTTCATCATTATTATCATCATCATCATCATCATCATCATCACCATCATCAACATCATCACTATCATCATCATCACCATCGTCATCATCATCATGGCTTCGTTTTGTTGTTAAATTCGAATTTAGATTCGAATTACTCATTGTCATTGCCTCTTCGTCTTTTTGAGGCAATCCCATAGAAAGTTTATGAGGCTCAGACGTCCAGTCTCCAAATCGTAGGATGACGGTTCGCTCCCGAAGTGCCGATGCTATCCATCGTATAAGAGTCTTGCTGACTGAATAGTCGAGGAGTAGTTTCAGGAATGGCGAGAACTGGACTTTGTTGTATGCGTCTTCCAGATCTATTGCAACAGCTATTGTTTCTCCTTCCTTTCTTTGGAATCCTTTGTATACTGCAGAGGCAAAAGCGGCCGCATTTACCATTTAAGCAAACAAGAGCAAAGCCACTGTACCATAGACCATCTTTCAGATCTGAACATCACGAAAGGAAATGGCCACACATCCAGGCTTAAGGGAAGAGCAAGAAACATCACCAACCAAACAAACACTGGATAATTTCAAAGCCAACATTGTGAAGACTCCTACAGATTGGGGCAAACTCATAGTGGGCCTTCCTAATAACCGAGACAAAAGATGAAGCACATGTCAACTGAGATAAGACTTTGAATCTCCCATGGCCCCCAGACCATACTGTAGACGAGTGTGCGCTGGTGTGGCTTCATCAGTGGGGTGATGCCAACGTGTTAATTAGAGAGTCCATGTACATGAGTGTGCAAGCGTTGGCGTGTGAGTGTGTGTGAGAGAGAGAGAGAGAGAGAGAGAGAGAGAGAGAGAGAGAGAGAGAGAGTGAGTGTGTGTGTGTGTGTGTGTGTGTGTGTGTGTGTGTGCGTGCTTGCGTGTGTGTGTGTGTGTGTGTGTGTGTGTGTGTGTGTGTGTGTGTGTGTGTGTGTTGTGTGTGTGTGTGTGTGTGTGTGTGTTTTCATCAGTGGTGTGATGCAAGCGTGTTAACTAAAGAGTCTATGGACATGAGTGTGCAAGCGC
>JADBJO010007720.1:0-5000 GCA_016801955.1 Conus betulinus | reverse complement strand
AGAAAAACGCTGTCTGTTCTTGGACATCTACCCTCTACTTCGCACTAACTCTGCCACCTACCCACCCCCTACCCCACCCCTCCTCTCCCCAAGGGGATGTTAAGGATTCTGTAAGCGTACATTGAGTCCCATTCTCATTTCTTACGCCGTCATTACTATGTCTGCGAACAAACTTGATAGTTTTTGTTTCTTCTTTCTTTCTTTCTTTCTATCTTTCTTTCTTTCTTTCTTTCTTTCTTTTTCTTTCTTTCTTTCTTTCTTTCTTTCTTTCTTCTTTTTCTTTTCTTTCTTTCTTTCTTTCTTTCTTTCCTCCTTTCTCTTTTTTGTGATTTTAAATCGCCCAAAATTGATAGTTCAAGTTACGTTAACTGTACGAATACACTTACATGAGATCAGGTGGGACATCTTTAAAACAAGGTTTTCATGAAGTCTGCTGTAAAGTGTTTATGTCTCGCTACAGATCCTAACATTCTTTAAGGACGTGTTTCGCGGTAAGTGGCACATGGTATGACTTGTGTTCTAGTGTAGAATGAACCACCGTGATTTCACTCTTTGCGCCAGAGTTCACTTTTTTCTCCATTTCTTAATTTTTCCCCCTAGTATAGAATTGCCCAGTGTATTTTCTCTTTTTGCTCCAATATGAAATGCCCCACTGTGACAATATTTTTCTCCACTATGAAATGATCCTGTGATAGTAGAAAGAAAATCGTGGAGAGCGTGGCAGCAGAGAGTCCTCAGAAGAGAAGCCCCCTTCAAGCAAGTGTTTCGGCCCTTATCTCCTGACACTCTAGGGGGAGGGGGTCGGGGAGGGGGGGGGGGGACACGCGGTTCATGACTCCGAATGTCCCTCTGCTGCCCCTTTTTTCCATCTTGGGACGAGCCATGTCGGGGATTCGAACCCATGACCCTCTGGACATGCTCATTTTCCACTTAATGACTCGATATATTTTGCTCCAGAATCAAAATAACCCAATGTGACTTCACTTTTGTTCCTGTAAAAAGTGACGCATTGTTGCTTTGTTTGTTTGTTCGTTTGGGGGGAGGGTTGCTCCACTAAAAATAATACCTTATATGATTGCACATGTAGTTCCAGAATAAAAACAGTGTAATGTGCCTTCGACTTTTGTTCCATTATAAAACCCAGTGTGATTTCACTTTCGGCCACAAAATGAAAAGACCCAGGGCAACTTCAGTGTTATGCCTTTTGTTGTTGTTGTTGATGATGATGATGATGATGATGATGATGATGATGATGATGATGATGATGATGATGATGATGATGATGTTGTTGTTGTTGTTGATGCTCCAATATAAAATGTGACTGTGATTTTTTTTTCTAAGATTTCTATGTGTGATTTAACTTTTTTATTAAAGAGCTCGGTTCAAAACGACGCAGTGTAACTTCCACCGTTTGATCCAGATCAAAATTACCCAAAGTGACGTCACACTCCCGCTTCCGCATCAAACGACGCAATGTGATTTTACGTTTTCCTCGTGTACCAAAGGACCCAGTATGATTTCTCACTCATACCCTGGATAGATGTATTGGCGACATTTGACGCAACGGATACGGCACAACTGGCGAAGAGAGCGAGAGAATTGCATGTCCGAGTCTCAGATCTCACTCAGACCAGTCTTCTTTTTCCCCACCTCTTTTCCATCAGACCTTCAGAAACCAGTCACAGGCCACACGCCACAGTTAGGATGTTGCGCTGAAACACTGTATAATTCATGTACTGAAACACTGTATAATACATATATACTGAAACACTGTATAATTCATGTACTGAAACACTGTATAATTCATGTACTGAAACACTGTATAATAATACATATACTGAAACACCGTATAATTCATGTACTGAAACACTGTATAATTCATGTACTGAAACACTGTATAATTCATGTCAGCGTTTTGAGACCTACAGTACATCTGAGCCAGCATTTAATTTCAAACTGATAATTCATCAAAAGAGCAACTCCCCATAAATCATTTCCCTAGTTCTGGGGGATTTTCACCGATGAAATCACAAACAGTCTTCAAATACTCGACCTTCCCTTAGTTGACGGCACATTTCAGGCCTTGCACTCACCCGTGACCCTATCTTTGCGCCTTTAATATGTCTGCTTGGAACCACCTGGCTTGTACCTTGAGACCATATGAAAAAAAAAAAATTAGGAGAATCACCTTTCAAAATCAATGAAGATTATCAAAACAATCTAATTGAGCCAGTCTATAAATATTTGACTCCTAAAATAAGGCCCTAGCGCATTACATTTTGGTGAGCAGCCAGTTATAGTATGAACGATGTACGGAAGTTCTGTGTGCTTATGATTTCACGCACGTTAAAGAATCACGGCAACAGTGAAGCAGTCTCTGGCAAATGTCGGCAGCACCCCCCCCCTCCCCCCTCCCGTTTGATCGATGAGAAGAAATCAGTGCAAAAAAAAAAGTGAGTAAATTCATGTCGGTGGCGTTATACGATAGTGACGAGCTCTAGTCTGTGAAAACAAGGCGCGAGCGTCACAGGGAGATTCTACTGTAACGATAAAGTTATACCATATGGCACAAGGGAATGAAAATGTTATACAGTATAATAAAACATAATGTAATACAGAACAATATAGCACGATGCAACAACAATGCACAGCTATCATTGCCAGTTACTAGCCTCCAGGTTCTGCTTGCCTTTCAAACTCAACAGAGAGCTTCAGCATTCCGCTGCCCATCCCCTTTCCCTCCAGACAATACTTCCATCCCTCCCTCCCACCAATGTCCACAATCACCACCATCCAACAAACAAAACGTCTCTCGTACAGGAGGCCTTAAGAACCCTTCTGCACACCATTTATTTTTCTTTACTGCATGACACCTCTCACCGTCACGGTTTGTTGTTGTTCTTGTATGTTTTGGAGAGGGGATGGTGGTGGGGGACGAGGGGGGAGGGGGAGGCGAAGGGAGTTTGCATGCTCGTTGTGCTGTTTCTAATTTTGTTACCCCTCTCTCTCTCTCTCTCTCTCTCTCTCTCTCTCTCTCTCTCTCTCTCTGCATGTATGTAAGGTAAGGTAATGTTGCTTATAGCCCAGCCGACCGCAAAGGGCCATATCAGGGCTGTCACAGCACTAACGTCAACTTACAAGTCACTAACACACACACACACACACACACACACACACACACACACACACACCTTTTGAAAACAAAACCGGAAATTTTGTTAAAAATCTTTTCTCCGTAAAATCTTAGATCAGATGAAAAATGTAAATCTCTTTCAGAAATTCAAAGGTCACATCAGGTAGAACATCTCTGAAACAAGATTTTCATGGAGTCTGTTGTGAAATGTTTGTCTCAAATCATGCAAGTCCCGACACTCTAAAAAAAAGTCACTGTGATGGTTACATGACAAGGAATACACCACGGAGCATCCTAACCTGTTAAAAGATAGGAAGGGGTGTAAAAGGAGTGGCCTGTATGCAAACGGCACAAGACTTTCTCTTTAACAGCTGCCCTGGAATACAGTAAAAAAAATCTTTCAGGTTTGGACGGATCTTAAATAGTTCGTTACCCATCTGCAAGTTCCATTCTTCTTGCCAGAGTTCTTTGACGCAAGCCTGGACTTTGGGTTTTAGATTAGAATGAGGGATAGACAATCTGCTCAACACTTTCCTTGTGGTACTCCTGGCAAGTTGATCAACTAACTCGTTGCCTGGAATGCCCACATGGCTGGAACCCAAGCAAAAACTGTGTTGTGTCCATCAGATTTCATGGAGGTGTACAGTTCGAATAATTTCAGCAGTTGAGGGTGCTTTGAGACTGTGGCCGGCACTGGCCTCCATGTAGGCCGAAAGGGAGTGAGACAAAATGAAGAAATCTTTATGTTTTGATTTAGAGATCAGTTCAAGAGCCAGGATCAAGGCTGTCAACTCACCAGTGTAGACGAAGCTGTCAGTGGGAATGGGTTTAGAACATCTCTAAAAAGGACTTGTACAACACACAGCAGAGGTAACCCCCTCCTCAGATTTGGAACCGTCTGGAAACTTTTAACACAGTAAGGCGAAAAGGGACTTGTACATATGTATGTATATATGTATGTATGTATGTATGTATGTATATGTATGTATGTATGTATGTATGTATGTATGTACGTACGTATGTATGTATGTATGCATGTATGTATGTATGCACGCATGCAGGTATGTACGTATGTACGCACGTATACATGTGTTTGTACGTATATATGTAAGTAAGTGTGTGTATGTTTGGGCGCGCACGTTTTTGTGTATGTATACATGTATGGTATGTATGTATGTGTGTATTTATGCGTTTATGTATGTGTGTATGTATGTATGTATGTATGTATACATGTATGTTTGCATGTATGTATGTACGGGCACGCGCGTTTGTGTGTGTGTGTGTGTGTGGGGGGGGGGGGGGGGGGGTATGTGCCTGCGTGCGTTTGTGTATGTGTGTGTGTGTGTGTGTGTGTGTGTGTGTGTGTGTGTGTGTGTGTGTGTGGCTCTGTGTGTGTGTGTGTGTGTGTGTGTGTGTGTGTGTGTGTGTGTGTGTGTGTGTGTGGCTGTTTGCGTGTGTGCGTATGTACAAATGTGTGTGTGCGCTCTCGCGCGCACGTGCGCTTCAGCGTAGCGCTACAGCAAACCATAATACAAGCGCTTAGGGCTTGTGGTAAATGTATTGCCTCATAAACATTTGTGTATCACGATGATTATTATCAATGGGCTGCACGCCGCTGCCTCGGCCAGGAGGGATTTCAGCGTGACACACTGATGTCTAACACGTTCTGAACGCTCCCTGCCATGGTGAGGGGCCACAGAGCTCTCCCGGGTGCCCATCAGCCCCTATCGCTGAAGGCGACAGTCTGTTGGCAGGCTTCCCTGGCAACTACCGCTTCGGCTTGCAGCAGACCAGTTGTACCATGACAACACCCGCCCCCTTCCACTCCCCCTGTTCTGATGTTCTGCCAGCAAAACCGGTTAGGGGG
>JADBJO010007719.1:92637-107784 GCA_016801955.1 Conus betulinus | reverse complement strand
TAACCTCACCCTAACACTGTGCGACCCCATATTTTTTCCCTCCCAACTGTGTACCCAAGGATAACCATCACCCCTACCACTGTGTGACCCCAGGGATACTTCACCCTCACACTGTGTGACCCCACCCCAACACTGTGTGACCCCAGGGTAGGATACCTCACCCCCAACACTGTGTGACCCCAGGGTAGGATACCTCACCCTCACACTTGTGACCCCAGGGTAGATACCCCTCATCCCAACACTGTGTGACCCCAGGGTAGGATGCCTCACCCTAACACTGTGTGTGACCCCAGACTACCTCACCCTCACACTGTGTGACCCAGGGTATGATACCTCACCCTCACACTGTGTGACCCTAGGGAACCTCACCCTCACACTGTGTGACCCCAGGAAACTTCACCCCCACACTGTGTGACCACAGGGTAGGATATATACCTCACCCCAACACTGTGTGACCCCAGGATACCTCGTCCTAACACTGTGTGACCCCAGGGTAGGATACCTCACCTTAACACTGTGTGACCCCAGACTACCTCACCCTCACACTGTGTGACCCAGGGTATGATACCTCACCCTCACACTGTGTGACCCCTAGGGTACCTCACCCTCACACTGTGTGAAAACAGGGTAGGATACCTCACCCCAACACTGTGTGACCCCAGGATACCTCGCCCTAACACTGTGTGACCCCAGGGTAGGATACCTCACCCTCAAACTGTGTGACCACAGGATACCTCGCCCTAACACTGTGTGACCCCAGGGTAGGATACCTCACCCTCACACTGTGTGACCCCAGGATACCTCACCCTAACACTGTGTGACCCCATGGGTAGGATGCCTCACCCTAACACAGTGTGACCCCAGGGTAGAATGCCTCACCTAAACACTATGTGACCCCAGGGTAGGATACCTCACCCTAACACTGTGTGACCCCAGGGTAGGATACCTCACCCTAACACTGTGTGACCCCAGGGTAGGATACCTCACCCTAACACTGTGTGACCCCAGGGTAGGACACCTCACCCTAACACTGTGTGACCCCAGGGTAGGATACCTCACCCCAACACTGTGTGACCCCAGGATACGTCACCCTCACGCTGTGTGACCCCAGGGTAGGATACCTCACCCCACAACACTGTGTGACCCCAGGGTATGATACGTCACCCCAAACACTGTGTGACCTCAGGGTATGATACCTCACCCCAACACTGTGTGACCCCAGGGTAGGATGCCTCACCCTAACACTGTGTGACCCGAGGGTACCTCACCGAAACATTGTGTGACCCCAGGGTAGAACACCTCACCCTAACACTGTATTACACAGGACACTTCACCCCCAGGGTATAACACTGTGTGACCCCAGGGTAGTATACCTCACCTAACACTGTGTGACCCCATGATACTTCACTCTAACATTGTGTGACCCCAAGGTAGGATACCTCACCTTAACACTGTGTGACCTCACCCCAACATTGTGTGACCACAAGACACCTCCCCCAAACACTGTGTGACCCCAGGATGCCTCACCCTAACACTGTGTGAGGCCAGGATAGGATACCTCACCCTAACACTGTGTGACCCCAGGGTAGGATACCTCACCCTAACACTTTTTGACCCCAGGGTAGGATTTCTCACCCTAACACTGTGTGACCCCAGGGTAGGATACCTCACCCTAACACTGTGTGACCCCAGGGTAGGATACCTCACCCCAACACTGTGTGACCCCAGGATACGTCACCCTCACACTGTGTGACCTCAGGGTATGATACCTCACCCCAACACTGTGTGACCTCAGGGTATGATACCTCACCCCAACTCTGTGTGACCCCAGGGTAGGATGCCTCACCCTAACACTGTGTGACCCGAGGGTACCTCACCGAAACATTGTGTGACCCCAGGGTAGAACACCTCACCCTAACACTGTATTACACAGGACACTTCACCCTAACACTGTGTGACCCCAGGGTAGTATACCTCACCTAACACTGTGACCCCAGGATACTTCACTCTAACACTGTGTGACCCCAAGGTAGGATACCTTACCTTAACACTGTGTGTGACCTCACCCCAACACTGTGTGACCCCAAGACACCTCCCCCAAACACTGTGTGACCCCAGGATGCCTCACCCTAACACTGTGTGACCCCAGTATACATCACCCTAACACTGTGTGAGGCCAGGGTAGGATACCTCACCCTAACTCTGTGTGACCCCAGGACACTTCACCCTAACACTGTGTGATCCCAGGGTAGGATACCTCACCCTAACACTGTGTGACCCCAGGGCAGGATGCCTCACCCTAACACTGTGTGACCCCAGGGTAGGATGCCTCAACCTCACACTGTGTGACCCCAGGGTAGGATACCTCACACTAACACTGTGTGACCCCAGGGTAGGATACCTCACCCCAACAATGTGTGACCCCAGGATACCTCATCCTGACACTGTATAACACCAAGGTAGGATACCTCACGCTAACACTGTGTGACCCCAGGATAACTCCCCAAACACTGTGTGACCCCAGGATACCCTCGCCCTGACACTGTGTGATTCCCAGGATACCTCACCCCACCCCTGTGCGACCCCAGGGTAGGATACCTCACCCTAACACTGTGTGACCCCAGGGTAGGATGCCTAACACTAATACTCTGTGACCCCCCAGGATTACTCACCATAACACTGTGTGACCCCAGATAGTATACCTCACCCTAACACTGTGTGACCCCAGGGTAGGATACCTCACCCTAATACTGTGTGACCCCACGGTAGGATACCTCACCCTAAAACAGTGTGACCCAGGGTAGGATACTTCACCCCCCCAGCACTGTGTGACCCCAGGGTAGGATACCTCACCCTAACATTGTGTGACCCCAGGGCAGGGTACCTCACCCTAACACTGTGTGACCCCAGGGTAGGATACCTGACCCTAACACTGTGTGACCCCAGGGCAGGGTACCTCACCCTAACACTGTGTGACCCCAAGATACCTCACCCTAAGACTTGTGACCCCAGGCAGGATGCCTCACCCTAACACTGTGTGATCCCAGGGTACCTCACCCTAACACTGTGACCCCAGGGTAGCATACCTCACCCTAACACTGTGTGACCCCAGGATACCTTACCCTAACACTGTGTGACCCCAGGGTAGGATACCTCAATCTAATACTGTGTGACCCCAGGGTACGATACCTCGCCCTAACTGTGTGACCCCAAGATACCTCACCCTAACACTGTGTGAACACAGAGCAGGATGCCTCACCCTAACACTGTGTGACCCCAAGATACCTTACCCTAATACTGTGTGACCACAGGGTAGGATACCTCACTCTAACACTGTGTGACCCTAGGGTAGGACACCTCACCCTAACACTGTGTGACCCCAGGATACCTCACCCTAACACTGTGTAACCCCAGGGGTAGGATACCTCACCCTAATACTGTGTGACCACAGGGTAGGATACCTCACCCTAATACTGTGTGACCCCAGGGTAGGATACCTCACCTTAACACTGTGTGACCCCAGGGTAGGACACCTCACCCTAATAATACTATGTGACCCCAGGTTAGGATACCTCACCTTAACACTGTGTGACCCCAGGATAGGATACCTCACCCTAATACTGTGTGACCACAGGGTAGGATATCTCACCCTAATACTGTGTGACACCAGGATACCTCACCTTACGCTGTGTGACCCCAGGGTAGGATACCTCACCATAACACTGTTTGACCCCAGAGTAGGATACCTTACCATAACACTGTTTTGACCCCAGGGTAGGATACCTCACGCTAACACTGTGTGACCCCAAGGCACGATACCTCACCTTAACACTGTGTGACCCCTGGGTAATATACCTCACCCTGACACTGTGCGAGCCCAGGGTAGGATACCTCACCCTAACACTGTGTGACCCCAAGATGCCTCACCCTAACACCGTGTGACCCCAGGGTAGGATGCCTCACCCTAACACTGTGTGACCCCAAGATGCCTCACCCTAACACCGTGTGACCCCAGGGTAGGATGCCTCACCCCTAACTCTGTGTGACCCCAGGATACTTCACCCTACCACTGTGTGACCCCAGGGTAGGATACCTCGCCCTCACAATGTGTGACCACAGGATACCTCAATCTAACACTGTGTGACTCCTACAGTGTGGTCTCCTTTGAAACTGAAAACTGTATGGACTTCAATTACGCATTGTTTCCTGCATCTTTTCCTGAACACCCCGTTCCCGTCCCCATCAAAATGTCATCTACCAACATTTAGATCTGGAGTAACCGGCCATTGCGATACACATGGACCAGTACATCAAGGTGTCTACTAATTTTGTGGCATGCCCTTTGGGCAAAAGAGGATGAAGCACGTATTTTGTTTTCCTCTCCTCGTCTCTGTGAACCATCGGCAAGGAAACATTCCACGAACATTTTTTTTTATGCAAATTTGTACCTATTGTATGTGAGCTTACTGAAAAGCATACAACGACAACAACAAAACTGAAGAATGTGTGCATGTATCTATCTATACAACGCATTTTACAAGGTATGTGATCGCTGTTTAAGGACATGAATGTTGATAGTGAACCATATGCTTCTTGCACTGGAAAAAGTTTTAAAGATGTCGGAATCTGTCAGCATTATGTTGGTGTACCTTTACTTCTCTTCGTTCTTAATGTGTCATTACGTATGGATCGCCCCCCCCCCCCCCCCCCCCACCCCTTTCCACCCCGCATCAGTTGGAGGGGGGAGGGGGGGGGGGCAGGGCGTAGTCTGACCTGAATAAACCTTATTCCATTTCCATGTGTCTTTCTGTCTCACTGTCTCTGCCTGCCTGTCTGTCTGTCTGTCTCTCTCTCTGTGTCTGTCTCTCTGTCTCTGTCTCTGTCTCTGTCTCTCTCTCTCTCTCCTCTCTCTCCTCTCTCTCTCTCTCCTCTCTCTCTCTCTCTTTCTTTCTTCTTCCCAAAGGAGAGTTTTGTAGCTTTTTTGTTCGTATTTGTTGGTTTGTTTTGTTTGTTTTCGTTTTTTGCTCGGAATTCTTCCATATTCCCCTGTAGCACCTGTCGATGCTAAGGCAGGGCAGACTGTTCCCTGGCAGACCCTGACTGGCAGCTAAAGGTGACCGACCCCCCCCCCCCCCCTGCTCCCCCTTCCAACCCTCCCCACCCCCACCCCCCCCACCCCCGGGCCTCCTCCCTTTCCCCATCGCCCCTTCCTTTCAACATACACTTTAAATTTCTCCTGCGTATTTATCAGTCGGCCAGGAATGATGAGTGATCCTTGACTCGTCCCGTGGAGGGGGGCGTATCAACATCCACTTTACATTCCTTTGTCTCTCCTGTGTGTGTGTGTGTGTTTTGAGCGAGTGGAATGTGTTTGTTGTTCTCTGTGTGTGTGTGTGTGTGGTGGGTGTGGTGTGTGGTGTGTGTGTGTGTGTGTGTGAGAGAGAGAGAGAGAGAGAGAGAGAGAGAGAGAGAGAGAGAGAGAGAGAGAGAGAGAGAGAGAGAGAGGATGTGTCCATATTGCCTGGCATTACGGGAGGTTTGAGGAGATCCAGATAACTCCTGCACACCCACATACACACGCGCGCGCGCGTGCGCAAACACACACACACACACACACACACACACACACACACACACACACACACACACACACACACACACACACACACACACACACACACACACACACACATGCGCGCGTATACACCCACACACACACACACACACACACACACACACACACACACCACAACACATACACACGCACACACACGCACACACACGCACGCACGCACGCACGCACCACGCACACACACACACACCACACGCGCGCGCGCGCGCGCGCGCGCGCCCGCTACTTCACTCTCCCTCCACACCTGTCTGTCTGTCTGTCTGTCTGTCTGTCTGTCTGTCTGTCTGTCTGTCTCTCTCTCTCTCTCCTCTCTCTCTCTCCTCTCCTCTCTCTCTCTCTCTCCTCCTACTTTCCCCATCTCTCTTCCGTTGTTCCTACATGTCCCATCTCTCGTTCTCGTTCCTTTCCTACTATTTCCTACCGTTTCTCTCCCATTTTCCTACCTCTCCTCTCCTGTGTTCTACACCGTGTCTCCACCTTGTTCCTACAGACTACGTGTTTTCTTTTTTCTACGCTTTCCTACACTGTGTTCTACATACTCTGAAGATTTTCCACGCGTTTGAACATCTTCCGTTTTCACATCTTTTTTCCCCGGTGTTTTTTGCTTTTTTTTTTTTTGTTGTTTTGTTTTTGTTTTGTTTTTTGTTTGCTCGTTTTTTTTTTTTAGTTTAGTTTATCATATTCTTTACCCGTTTCTCATTCATTTCTTACCCTTTTCCTACCTTTCTTTTGTGTTTTTTTTTTTAAGTCCTTCCTGTCTTTACAAGTTGTTTTTTTCCACAGCTTTTGTCTTTCGCTATCTAAAAAAAAAAAAAAAGAAAGAAAAAGAAAGAGAAAGAAAGAAAACAAAACATTTTTCTAGCTTTTCGTACTGCTATCTTAAAGTGACTTTTTCGGATCTGAGATTTTTACGGTGAAAAGATTTTTTTTTCTTTACAAAATTTCGGGTATGTTTTTAGAGAAGATGTATTTTTAAAGAGTTGTGTGAACGAATGATTTGTGAGTTGATTTCAACGTGGTGACAGCCCTGATATGGCCCTTTGCGGTCGGCTGGGCTATAAGCAACATTACCTTACCTTACCTTACCTTACCTCTCTCTCTCTCTCTCTCTCTCTCTCTCTCTCTCTCTCTCTCTCTCTCTCTCTCTCTCTTCGTTAGTTTCCTCCACTTGTCCCAGTTTTAACTGCCTGATTTTTTTTTTTTTAAATCCCGTCCCACCTTACTTTAACGCCTTTTTTCCTATTTTCCTTATTTTCTACCGCTTATTCTACTTTCCTGATTTTTCCCCCCCCATTTCCTCTTTTTTTTTTTTTTTCCACCCACCGCCACCTTTTTCTGCTTGTAACGGCCTTTTCCCTTTTCTCCCTTAACTTGTCCTATTTTCAGCTATCTTTTGTAACTGTTTTTTCTTCACCTTTTTCCATTCGTTATTAACCTTTTTCCTGTTTTCACTCCCCACCTTTTCCTATTCTTAAGTATCTTTTTTTTTTTTTTCTTCTGTGTCCTTACTTTTTACCCACTTTTGATCTTTTTCCTGTTTTTTCTACTCCCCCCCCCCCCCCCCCCCCTACTTTTAACTTCCAAAACTTTTCTCTCTTTTTCTCTTTCTTTTCCATGCTTGTACTTATCGTTTCCTACTTTTCCAATCTTTCTTTACTTTTCACTATTTTGTTTCCCCTATTTTCCTACCATTTTTGTATCTTTTGCAACTCTTAGTTACTTTTTTTTCCAAGTGGGTTTCCCCTTTCCCTATATCTAATGGCATTTTGCTCCCCCCCCCCCCCCCCCCCCCGCCCCTCCCCCCCCCCCCCCCCCACTTTTCCCTAATCTTAACTACCTTTTCCCTACTTTTCAACATCTGTTGCTACTTGTTCCTCCTACCTTTCCTAACTCTTAACCACCTTTTCTCCCCCCCCCCCCCCCCCCCCTCTTCCCTCTTCCAGCCCACCCCCTATATTTGCCAATTGTTTCCGATCTTCTCCTGGAAACGACAATTATGGGATGGGCTTGAATTCACATTGCAGCTGGCATGAAAGTTGTTATGTATGCCGAAAACAACACACAATCACCACAAACAACCACCACATTATGTTCATCTAGGCCTTTGGCACCTTCGTAGAGGCGAGAGAGTATAGGCAGACGTTTAAAGGCTCAGTTGTTTAACAGTTGATGTTTTATGTGTGTGTGTGGTGGGGGGGGGGGGGGGGGGAGGAGGGGGGGGGGGGGGAGGGAGCACTAGAATGGGAGTTGATCTTTTTACTCCGAAAATCTCAACGTTCCGAGGTGTGTGTGTGTGTGTGTGTGTGTGTGTGTGTGTGTGTGTGTGTGTGTGTGTGAAAGTTGAACTATTTTTCCTTCTCTTCACAGATGGCCTCAGAACACAGATTCTGTCTTGATTAATTTGTGGAATTTCACATTTTGAGTATTTCACTTGCGGTACAATTTCAAACTTGATTTAAAACTACTACTACGAATTCAAATTTACCGTGTCCGAACTAATCTATATTCATTCTTAATCAGTCCTTCAGAAATCGAACATGCTGTTTGATGAATCAAGTCACAGTGCCAGTGCCTTACAGAACTTCGCATTGTATTGTGTTAGACATTTTTAGACTTCTCCTCAATTCATTAACTTTCGTTCCAGCTGCAGTAAGAGCAAATGCCTTTAGCGGAAATCTTGCCTCGGTTTAGGGCGAAACAGCCTGAGGATATCTCTTGAACTGACTTGATTATGAACGAGGAAAGCTCAATGATGTGTGTGCAGTACAGTGTGATATGACGTCAATCGAAACTGTCTTTTTACCACGTTCAGTGTGGACCTCTGCAAACTGTGCTTTCACTGTTCAGAATCATCATTTGCCCGGGAACATTTCTTGTCGACCAGTCTGCTGATTTTTGAAGTGAAGACAAAGCTGATTACTCAGTAGTTTTAATTAGAGTGTACGGTATAATGCTACGTCGATAAACACGGGTATTTGATGCGTGTTCATAGGTTTACATTTCGGTAATATTCACTGGGTGCGTTGAGGTGACTTGAATAAAACATTTCCACGTTTGATATAACACGCATCTTTTCTAGTGTTTGCTGCTGACGGTTTCCAGGGTTCCCCCCTGAATTAACTTCGTGAAAGAAAATCCAGAATGTACAAAACTACCATACCTTTATTGCACAGAAAATTCAGAATGCACAAATGATGATACCTTTATTGCATAGAAAATCCAGAATGTACACATTATCATACCTTTATTGCATAGAAAATCCAGAATGTACACATTATCATACCTTTATTGCATGGAAAATCCAGAATGTACACATTATCATACCTTTATTGCATGGAAAATCCAGAATGTACACATTATCATACCTTTATTGCATGGAAAATCCAGAATGTACACATTATCATACCTTTATTGCATGGAAAATCCAGAATGTACACATTATCATACCTTTATTGCATGGAAAATCCAGAATGTACACATTATCATACCTTTATTGCATGGAAAATCCAGAATGTACACATTATCATACCTTTATTGCATGGAAAATCCAGAATGTACACATTATCATACCTTTATTGCATGGAAAATCCAGAATGTACACATTATCATACCTTTATTGCATGGAAAATCCAGAATGCACAAATGATGATACCTTTATTGCATAGAAAATCCAGAATGTACACATTATCATACCTTTATTGCATGGAAAATCCAGAATGCACAAATGATGATACCTTTATTGCATGGAAAATCCAGAATGTACACATTATCATACCTTTACCTTTATTGCATGGAAAATCCAGAATGCACAAATGATGATACCTTTATATTGCATGGAAAATCCAGAATGTACACATTATCATACCTTTATTGCATGGAAAATCCAGAATGCACAAATGATGATACCTTTATTGCATGGAAAATCCAGAATGTACACATTATCATACCTTTTATTGCATGGAAAATCCAGAATGCACAAATGATGATACCTTTATTGCATGGAAAATCCAGAATGTACACATTATCATACCTTTATTGCATGGAAAAATCCAGAATGCACAAATGATGATACTTTATTGCATGGAAAATCCAGAATGTACACATTATCATACCTTTATTGCATGGAAAATCCAGAATGTACACATTATCATACCTTTATTGCATGGAAAATCCAGAATGCACAAATGATGATACCTTTATTGCATGGAAAATCCAGAATGTACAAATGATGATACCTTTATTGCATGGAAAATCCAGAATGTACACATTATCATACCTTTATTGCATGGAAAATCCAGAATGCACAAATGATGATACCTTTATTGCATGGAAAATCCAGAATGTACAAATGATGATACCTTTATTGCATGGAAAATCCAGAATGTACACATTATCATACTTTATTGCTTAGAAGGGAAATTGGCCGAGTTCAAGCATTGGCAGACAAGACAACGACAAGCAGGCGGGTCCGTTCATCTTGTTCCTACCTTTTCCTATTTTCCACATGCGTTTGCTACTTTTTGCTTGTTTTCCTGTTCTTTTGGCAGCCCGATACCTTTCTATTTTCATCTCCACTTTTTTTTCTGACTTTCCCCAATCTTTTCCTCCCTTTTTTTTTTTTTTTTTTTTTTTTTTTTTTTTTTATTTTGTTTTTTTTGTTCTTAACTTTTCTTACCTTTCTTAACTTTTCTTACTTCTATTTTTTTTCTCCCATCTTTTTCATGTTTTTGCCCATAGCTTTTTCTTCCTTTTTCTGTTCTCCTATGTTTAGCGCTCATCATCCTGAAGTTATCTTTCCTAACGGAGAAGGTGGCACCTGTGCTGAATCCTGCGCACTTTGCTGGTTGTTGAAGACGATTCCAGCTGACAGCTGTCAGTTGACACAAAAACGTGGTCATGCCAGCCCCAAACACCAGTTACGTTCGCAAACAATTCATGCTCTACGTTTAACTTTCAACAATGCATGCACTACGTTACTCCGGCGAGGGGGGGTAGGGGGGGGGGGGGCGGGGGGAGGGGGGCGTGGGGGAGGGGGGAAGACGCGGGGATGGGGGGGGGGGGGGCGAGGAAGAGGAGGGGGAGGGGCTGAAAAGCTCACCTGCTAGAGCACACGACTCGTGATCCTGGTGATTCTGAGGCTGGAGGTTCGATTCTCCGCCGGGTCCTTTCGGGTCCAGAGATTTTTCTTTCGGATTTAAGATTGGTTCTGACTTCGTTTCCTGGAAAGTCCTTCGAATAAGATTATAAACCGAGGTTCAATGTGAGAACGCACGCAAAACAAATTTCTCACATCTTAAATCCTGTCACCAACTTTCCGAAGAGGCCAGTTTGGCCATTGCCACAAATGGCACGTATAAAAATAATAACAATAAACAGTATTTGTATAAGCGCAATTCTAGTTGAAAAGTACGCAGTGAGCTTTCATACACTACTCAGACCTTCATTCATTCACATATAACAATGATCTTACGCACAACAGAGGAAGAGCATTGGTCAACATGCTTGGCTGAAAAGAAGAGAGCTTGGTGCCTGAGGTTCCAACTGAACAACGCAGGAAATGAGTAAAATGCATGCAGCGCCGGCTGTCGGCTCTACCTAGGTAGGCAGTTTATCACGTGAAGGGGCTTTAGAGCAGACTTCCACCCGATGGTAGGCGCTGTACAAGCACTCTTCTTTATTACCTCCACACAGTACTCTCTTCACATGTCAGGCTGCAAACGAAGAAAAGCGAGAAACACGAGCAGCAGCGGCCTGATCATCCCTCTCGGGTTGCACGTGCGCTATGTAACTCAGTACCATCCTATATCGATTTTATTCCGCCAGAGGGTTTGGGCCGAAAATGAGGAAAAAACGACGGTGTGGGTGTGGTGATTAGGGACAGGCGTTGATATGGGGGTTCAGGTTACCTTTAATTGAATGAAACTAGGTTGAGGTTAATGGTGGATGAGAATAGAAAGGGTTCACACAAGACTTGGCTAACGATATCCTTTTGTGAGGTTAAAGTTGGCTCTCTCTCTCTCACGCACGCACGCACGCACGCACACACAAAAACACGCACACGCACACACACACACACACACAGAAAGAGACACAGACACTAACACAGACACAGATACAGACACACACTCTCTGTGTGCTTGCGCGTGCGAGTGTGTGTGTGTGTGTGTGTGTGTGTGGTTCTTTAATTTAACGTCTATCCACTTAACAGTGATCTTAGACAGTATGTAAGTGTGTGTGTGTGTGTGGTGTTTTTTGGGGTGTATGCATGCGAATGGTTGGTGTTGAATTTGGGCGTACGTAGGTATGTATAATGCAATTAGGCCTAGATAAAATAAATAATAATTTAAAAAAAAAACAAACAAAAAAAAAAAAACAAACAAAAAAAACCCCCCCCCCCCCCCCCCCCCCAAAAAAAACCCTCCACATAACTGAATTCAAAACTTCAAAAGAAACACTAAATAAGCAACTACCACCAAGATGGGGAAAATAACATAGACGTTAAAGTAAATGTCCAATTGGGCTCTTAATCAGTCCTTGAACAACTTCCAAAATATTTGATTCGTTGGAGATGACGTCTTCAAAAGCTGATATCGACGGTTCAGTGTTCAACAACCAAGCAGGTAAGTAGGGTTTCATTCTATCGCACAAAAAAAAGTAGATGGAACGGAGTGATTTGCTGGCCACAAATACAAGTCAAGAAAGTTCAGAGAGGATAAAGAATTTGGCCTTGTTTTTAATGATGTATCTGATAATGATACAAGCGACATCAATGCCCCAGTTACATTACAGGAGGTGAAAGATGCCATAGATTCTCTCCCCAACAAAAAAAAGAAAGAAAACAGCTGTTGGGATCGACGCCATTTCTAATGAAATGATTAAACATATCCCAGACAAATGGATAAGCACTTTACTTAGTATATTTAGAAAATGCTTGAGCTCAGGTCATTTGCCACAGCTATGGAAAGATTAGTAATAGTACTGATTCACAAGGAAGGTAAATTGAAAGAAAGTATAGATAGTTACAAACCTATTCCATGAACTTCTCATGTCTGTAAACTTTATGAAATAATTGTTTTACATAGACTAAACTACTTTCGTGAATGAAGTTATCCCAACAAACAAAGCAGGTTTTCGAAAGGGTAGAAGAGCTATTGAACACTTGGTCAAACTTGCCACTCAAATGAAACATCAGTTTTCCAGGAGAAAATGTTTGCTAGCAACCTTTTTTATATCACTAAAGCTTATGATCAAGTATGGCACTCTCGTTTGCTTTATAAACTTACAGAGACTGGATTATTAGGAAACATTTATGATTTTCTTAAAGACTTCTTAGAAAATAGATATATTAGAACGAAGGTAAGAAACTCCTTCCTTTTCTACAAGAAGAAAATTACACATGGGCGTTCCACAGGGGTCTGTTATCGCCCCTTTACCTTTTAGTATTCTGATGTACTATTTACCCACAAAAATTACTAAAAATATAGAACTAGCCCAATATGCAGATGGCATATGGATGAAAGTGATATTTAAAAAATGTACATCTGTCAGATCACAAAAACTATATTAAAAGGTTATATATCAAAAAGAATGAAATACCTTTTCTGCTTACATGACTGAAAATGGTTTGCAAAGATCAATTGAAAAAAACACACATGATGTTCCTTAACACTGGATCTGATCCAGTCAATATGCCCTTACTTCACGTCAACGGCATACTCATCAAATTTACAGAAATAGTGAAATTCCTTGGAGTAAATTTAACATCAAAGCTGTCATGGAATTTTCATATAGAGCATATTCTAACAAAAGCTCGAAAAACTTAAATCTGTTAAAGATTATTAGCAAGCATGCTTGGGCTCAGGACACAGTTACTCTTTTGCACCTTTCTACTGCACTGGTGAGATCAAAATTAACGTATGCACAAGAGGTGTTATTCAGTGCACCAAATACTTATTGAACAAACTTCATTGCATTGATTCCAAAGCATATAAGATAGCCATGGGACTACCAGTCCATGCCTCTTGTACAAAAGCATGCAGTCTTCTGGAATATTACCACTGGAAGAATATAGGAATCTGGCATGCACCAAATTTGTTATAAGAAGTTCTACTATAGACAACAACAATATAGACCCTAAAATAGATATTAAATCGGGCGCTGATTTTCCCAAAAGGGCTAAAAATACTTCATCTCAAACGACTCTAAGAACATATACTTGCTCGATTTTAGAATCCTCAAATATCAAACTAACATCTATTGCAAAAAGATCTATTGTGTCTCATATCCCTCCCTGGAAACTAATTACGAGCACATTTTGATGTTGAACATGCAGATTTAACAAAGGCTGAAAATACTAATTTGTTATTAATTAATATCAAAATGCACTTGCATGATCAGTATTCCAACCATTTTAAGGTATACACTGATGGATCATTAATCAATGAACATGTAGGCGCAGCGTACATTTTCCCAGGTCTTAACAAAGAAAAGACCAATCAAAAAAAAATCAAAAAAAAAAAAAAAAAAAAAAAAAAAAAAATATATATATATATATATATATATATATTCACTGCTGAGTTAACTGCTATATTTATGGGCTTTAAAGTTTGTTGTTGATTACCCTCAAAATTTATTCAAAATTGTTTTATGTGTAGATTCCAAGTCAGTTCTTACTGCAATGAAGAATTTTGATTTAAAAGTTCGACCTGAGATAAATATTTTAGTCCGTTTCCTCTAAATCAGAGACACTGAAATAACATTTCTTTGGGTACCATCCCACTGTGGGTATATTATAATGGAAAGGTTGATGTTCTAGCAAAGAGGTGAGCAAAACGATCATCAGATTCGCATTTTTAAAAAACTCTTCTATGTCAGTACAAGAGTGTTATATACTTTGGCAGAAAAAGAACAATTTTCTAATTTTCTTTCGATAGAAAGAGAAACTGGGTGTTTTGGTTTACACGATGAAATGAAAATATTTTTGAAAAGTTAAATAAGTACGATCAAAACATTTATCGTAGACGACAGATAAGTTCCTTGATCTGTAGATGGAAATTGGATTGTTTTAAAACGAAGTATGTCAAAAATATACATTGTATATGTGGTCATAGCATATTAACTGATCACAATTCTGTGTGTAAATTAATGAAAAAAATCATTCCAAATACATCTGTATAGCCTATTCAAAATATTCAAAATATTTTCCTGTCAGGGAGTGAAACATATCTTTTTTTTTTTGCACTTAGCTAGAAGTCCAGTGTTATAACTGTAGGTAAGTTAATTCTTTTGACTCGTTGTGTTAACCTTATTTCCCGGCCCCAATTTTATTTTTCGTCGAATATCACGTAATGTGGAAAGACGTAAAACAAAACAAGACTAACAACATTAACAACAACAACAACAACAACAACAACACACACACACACACACACACACACACACACACACACACACACACACACACACACACACACTGCGAGATCAAAGGTAGGAAGGTAGGAATCAAGGCTGCCAGC
>JADBJO010007719.1:75137-85137 GCA_016801955.1 Conus betulinus | reverse complement strand
GACAATCTTTGAGCCTGTGCTTGAGGATCCATTCAAGGATGCAAGGGAGATCAAAAGATATGGAACAGTCTGAGTGCTCAGCTCTGCTGTTCAGTAACCCAAGCGATGTCAGCGGCTAAGAACTGCGCAGAACAACCTTTACTTGGATCTCCTAAGAGATGCAATCGCCCACTGATTGACCAAACAATAAAATGTTGAACAATTAAGTAGTGGGGGAAAACAAGTGCAGGTTAACAATTCTTCAGTCATTATAGTATTGACTTGGCTACAAAGCAAAACTACATTTAACATGCATCTGCTATGTCTTTCCACTTTTTGAAATCATTCAGTGTTGCTGTTGTTGCCTTTGTTTATATTTGTGGCCTTTATGTTGCTTATTCCTCTGTCCTTTTAGTTGGTTAAACCCCTCTTGTGTACAGAAAAGATGTTTACACACACACACACACACACACACACACACACACACACACACACACACACACACACACACATGCTAACGCACGCGCTCTTCATCTACTCTGGGGCAATGCAAAACCACACGACATTGCAAAGAAGCGTGGTATTCCATCGCTTGTTTGGCCAATAAACTGAACATTCATACAGACAGACAATCGTGGGTATATATGTCTTATTGGAGAGAGAGAGAGAGAGAGAGAGAGAGAGAGAGAGAGAGAAAGAGAGAGAGAGAGGGGAGAGAGGGGGGAGAATGAATGAATGAATGAATGATTGAATACTTTAATCAGAAGGCCATCGGCCCATTCTGATGGGGCCTCAATCACCATACAGTAAAAAGCGGAATCATATACAGTGTAAGTTCATATATACAGGTACAACGCCAAGTGCCAAATTGAACATCTAGCTCTCTCTCTCTCTCTCTCTCTCTCTCTCTCTCTCTCGAGAGAGAGAGAGAGAGAGAGAGAGAGAGAAAAAAAATGAATGAATGAATGAATGAATGAACACTTTAATCAGAAGGCCATTGCCCATTCTGATGGGGCATCAGTACAATTACAAACGGTAATCATATACAGTTTAAGTTCATATATACTGGTACAATGTAAAATGCTGAATTGAACAGCTAGCGAGAGAGAGAGAGAGAGAGAGAGAGAGAGAGAGAGAGAGAGAGAGAGGAGAGAGAGAGAGAGAGAGAGAGAGAGAGAGAGAGAGAACACGAATTAACGAATACGAATTTTTTTTTTTATTGAGGATAGAATGGATAAGCTCACAGCTTTTTTACACCATGCCCTCAATAACAACAAAAGTAACTAACAATATCCAAATGAACATATAAATGGTACACGAAAAGGGAACAATGAACAAGCTTATAACGACGAAATATGATTAACATAAATTTCACCTAGTAACAAGGGTCAGGTCACAAAATTTAGGAATAATGTACATTCGGGAAAAAAGAGAAAAAAGGAAAAAAAAACAAACAGAAGAAAAACAGAAAAGAAGCATGTGCGCACGCGCACGGGCTCTCTCTCTCTCTCTCTCTCTCTCCTCTCTCTCTCTCTCTCTCTCTCTCTCACACACACACACACACACACACACACACACACACACACACACACACACACACACACACACACACACACACACACACACACAAAAACAAACATACGTACACGTAAAACTCTCACACACACACGTACGCGCACGTGAACGCGCGCAAGTACACACACACACACACACACACACACACACACACACACACACACACACACACACATACTGACTGACTGACTGAAACCATGTACTGTCAGATTAACATAGTGTTGTGCTGACCGACACAAACATACACACAACACCACACACCTACTCATACGCACACACGCGCGCGCGCATGAGTACACGCACACATACACACACAACGCGCGCACGCACACACAGACAGAAGACAGACAGACAGATAGTCAGACAGACAGACAGACAGACAGATGACAGATAGATAGACAGACAGAAAGTCAGACAGACAGACAGACAAGACGGACACACAAACAGACAGACAGACAGACAGACAGACAGACAGACAGACAGACAGACAGACAGACAGATGGTGAGCCTTAGCGTGGCCGTGACTGGAACTATTATCAGCTGTAGAGGGGGGGGGGGGGGGAGGGAGGGGGGGAGGGGGGAGAGACGAGAGCGAGGGGTGCTGGTGGTTTGGGTGGAGGTGAGGGGCGGGGAGGGGGGATGGGGGGTGGGGGGGGAATGGGAGGAGAGGTGGACCATCACTCTCACACACTGGCTCCGTGACAAGGTTAATATGGACGCTGTGCGGTTCTTCGTGTTGCAAGATCAAGTTCTTGTTTCAAACGGTGTAGGTTTTCATATATGTGTCCCTTTACCTCAATACTCAAGGGAAACCCCGTGGGATGGGGGAAAGGGGGTGAGAGCGATGGGGGGGGGGGGGGGGGGGGGGGGAGGGGGGGAGGGGGGGGGGGGGAGGGGAGGGAGAGAAGGTTGGTTGAGGAGTGGGGGGGGGGGGGGGGGGGGGGGGGGGGGGGGATCACAAGACGGACCGCCAACATGTGTCTGCAGTTTTTCCACTCTAGTCCTTGATCGTAGTGTAAACAGCCTGCAGACATGACCACGCAGTCCCTCGCTTTATACGATTGGGAGTAGAATGACTGCGAGCGGAAATTGAAACCAGAGCCAAAATGGGAATGACTGGGCCGCCAAAAAAAAAAACGAAGGAACAAACAAATGACGAAACGAACAAACACAACGCGTTTCGACCTGCTGGGTCAGGATGAATAATATTCCAAGCGATGAAAAGAAAGGGTCAACAAACAGTGGCTAAAACAAAGGCTCCACAGACAGTGGCTAAAACAAAGGCTCCACAGACAGTGGCTAGAACAAAGGATCCACAGACAGTGGCTAAAAACAAAGGATCCACAGACAGTGGCTAAAACAAAGGATCCACAGACAGTGGCTAAAAACAAAGGATCCACAGACAGTGGCTAGAACAAAGGATCCACAGACAGTGGCTAAAAAACAAAGGATCCACAGACAGTGGCTAAAACAAAGGATCCACAGACAGTGGCTAAAAACAAAAGATCCACAGACAGTGGCTAAAACAAAGGATCAATAGACAGTGGCTAACACAAAGGATCCACAGACGGTGGCTGAAACAAAGGATCAACAGACGGTGGCTAAAACAAAGGATCAACAGAGAGTAGCTTATCTCTTCGATGAGGGTGCAACATGGTGCCTTGGGTGAACGACTAAAACTACGGGATGGAAGTGAGGTGGAAGGGGAGAAGATTCAGGTCAAAATAATGAATAATGATCCCTCAGCTGCTTTCACTGCACATTGCTCTTGTTGATCCCTGTGATTGAGAACAACATACAGTGAATGATCCCTGTGATTGAGAACAACATACAGTGAATGATCCCTGTGATTGAGAACAACATACATTCAATGATCCCGATGATTGAGAACAACATACAGTGAATGATCCCTATGATTGAGAACAACATACAGTGAATGATCCCTATGATTGAGAACAACATACAGTGAATGATCACTGTGATTGAGAACAACACACAGTGAATGATCACTGTGATTGAGAACAACACACAGAATGATCCCTATGATTGAGAACAACACACAGTGAATGATCCCTATGATTGAGAACAACACACAGTGAATGATCACTGTGATTGAGAACAACATACAGTGAATGATCACTGTGATTGAGAACAACATACAGTGAATGATCACTGTGATTGAGAACAACACACAGTGAATGATCCCTATGATTGAGAACAACACACAGTGAATGATCCCTATGATTGAGAACAACATACAGTGAATGATCCCTATGATTGAGAACAACATACAGTGAACGATCCCTTTGATTGAGAACAACATACAGTGAATGATCCCTGTGATTGAGAACAACATACAGTGAACGATCCCTTTGATTGAGAACAACATACAGTCAATGATCCCTATGATTGAGAACAACATACAGTGAACGATCCCTTTGATTGAGAACAACATACAGTCAATGATCCCTGTGATTGAGAACAACATACAGTGAATGATCCCTATGATTGAGAACAACATACAGTGAATGATCCCTGTGATTGAGAACAAACATACAGTGAATGATCCCTGTGATTGAGAACAACACACAGTGAATGATCCCTATGATTGAGAACAACACACAGTCAATGATCACTATGACTGAGAACAACATACAGTGAATGATCCCTATGATTGAGAACAACACACAGTCAATGATCACTATGACTGAGAACAACATACAGTGAATGATCACTGTGATTGAGAACAACATACAGTGAATGATCACTGTGATTGAGAACAACATACAGTGAATGATCACTGTGATTGAGAACAACATACAGTGAATGATCCCTATGATTGAGAACAACATACAGTGAATGATCACTGTGATTGAGAACAACATACAGTGAATGATCCCTGTGATTGAGAACAACATACAGTGAATGATCCCTGTGATTGAGAACAACATACAGTGAATGATCCCTATGATTGAGAACAACATACAGTGAATGATCCTGTGATTGAGTAACAACATACAGTGAATGATCCCTGTGATTGAGAACAACATACAGTGAACGATCCCTGTGATTGAGAACAACATACAGTGAATGATCACTGTGATTGAGAACAACATACAGTGAATGATCCCTATGATTGAGAACAACATACATTGAGATTGAGAACAACATACAGTGAATGATCCCTGTGATTGAGAACAACATACAGTGAATGATCCCTTTGATTGAGAACAACATACAGTGAATGATCCCTTTGATTGAGGACAACATACAGTGAATGATCCCTGTGATTGAGAACAACATACAGTGAATGATCCCTATGATTGAGAACAACATACAGTGAATGATCCCTATGATTGAGAACAACATACAGTGAATGATCCCTATGATTGATTGAAACAACATACAGTGAATGATCACTGTGATTGAGAACAACATACAGTGAATGATCCTATGTGATTGAGAACAACATACAGTGAATGATCCCTATGATTGAGAACAACATACAGTGAATGATGATCCCTGTGATTGAGAACAACATACAGTGAAATGATCACTGTGATTGAGAACAGCATACAGTGAATGATCCTTATGATTTGAGAACAACATAAATGATCATACAGTCAATGATCACTGTGATTGAGAACAACATACAGTCAATGATCACTGTGATTGAGAACAACATACAGTGAATACAGTGATTGAGATCCAACATACAGTGAATGATCCCTATGATTGAGAACAACATCACAGTGAATGATCAACATACAGTGAATGATTGAGAACAATACATACAGTGAATGATCACTGTGATTGAGAACAACATACAGTGATGATCACTGTGATTGAGAACAACATACAGTCAATGATCCCTGTGATTGAGAACAACATACAGTACACTGTGATTGAGAACAACATACAGTGAATGATCATGTGATTGAGAACAACATACAGTGAATGATCCACTGTGATACAGTCAATGATCCCTGTGATTGAGAACAACATACAGTCAATGATCCCTGTGATTGAGAACAACATACAGTGAATGATCCCTGTGATTGAGAACAACATACAGTGAATGATCTCTGTGATTGAGAACAACATACAGTCAATGATCACTGTGATTGAGAACAACATACAGTGAATGATCCCTGTGATTGAGAACAACATACAGTGAATGATCACATACAGTGAATGATCACTGTGATTGAGAACAACATACAGTGAATGATCTGTGATTGTGATTGATCAGAACAACATACAGTCAATGATCACTGTGATTGAGAACAACATACAGTGAATGATCCCTGTGATTGAGAACAACATACAGTGAATGATCACTGTGATGATTGAGATCACACATACAGTGAATGATCCCTGTGATTGAGAACAACATACAGTCAATGATCACTGTGATTGAGAACAACATACAGTGAATGATCCTTGTGATTGAGAACAACATACAGTGAATGATCACTGATTGAAACAACATACAGTGAATGATCCCTGTGATTGAGAAACAACATACAGTGAATGATCACTGTGAGATGAGAACAAGAACAACATACAGTGAATGATTGAGAACAACATGTGATCACTGTGATTGAAACAACATACAGTCAATGATCACTGTGATTGAGAACAACATACAGTGAATGATCCTGTGTTGATACAACATACAGTCAATGATCACTCATACAGTGTGATCCTGTGATTGAAACAACATACAGTCAATGATCACTGTGATTGAGAACAACAACATACAGTCAATGATCCTGTGATTGAGAACAACATTAGTGAATGATCGATGAGAACAACATACAGTCAATGATCACTGTGATTGAGAACAACATACAGTCAAATGATCACTGTGATTGAGAACAACATACAGTGAATGATCCCTGTGATTGAGAACAACATACAGTGAATGATCCCTATGATTGAGAACACATACAGTGAATGATCCCTATGATTGAGAACAACATACAGTGAATGATCCCTATGATTGAGAACAACACACAGAGTATGAGCAAAAAAAGAGAACTGAAGGAAGAAGGGTAAAGACGGAATGAAAGACGGAAGAGAGAAAAGAAAGAGGATGCATAAAAGACAAGGAGCAAGACAGATGGAAAAAAAGGAGGAAAGAAAGAAAGAAGGAGGGCAGAAAGAAAGTAGGCAGATATATACACTCGGAAGGGACCAGACGTTCTTTGGCAGCGGTCTTGGGTTGTAAGGGTTTAGAGGTTCGTGGTGGTGTTAGTCGTGGTGCTGTTCCTCGTCTGAGGTTGTCTTTGGAGTTGTCTTCCTTCGTGATGGTCCCTGATGCTCTGGGTGGATTAGGACCAGTCGTCGAGTCTGGAGGACATCAAGGCGTTGGCAGGCATCCTCATGGGCGGTGTCCCGAAGGTGGGAGGCATCAGAAAAAGTCCTGCAGTTGAAGCTGGTGAGTCCGTCCATAGCCTTCGAGAACAGATCTTGAAGGCCACGGTCTACCTGTAGTCCCTGACGGAAACCATGGTCCTGGGATGGACGGTGCAGTCGCGCTGAGGGCGTGGTGGAGGGAAGCCTCAGCCCCCGCGCTGGCATATCAGGTTCAGGAAGACACATCTGTGGTACCCTGTCCGGATCCTTGGAAGGTTAGCTGGATTCCTCCGGGATGTCGGAGTCGTGGAGGTGTCCCCTACATGGGGATGTCCACCACTCCATGCTCTGTACCCAGGCCCTTCACAGTGTCTGGAGAACCAGCACGTGGCCGACACTGATCAGGAAGGCCGATGGTTCAGGCTGTCAGCTCGGTGCCGTCGTTAGCTGGCATCGCCTTGTCTGCCAGACTGGCACAGCAACTGCGTGGAATGCGACACCCCGTCCTCTCCCATCTCCCCCGGGATTTTTTTTTTTTTTTTTTTTTTTTTTTTTTTTTTTTTTTTTTTTTTTTGCTTGGTCATCTGACAGCGATCGGAGTTGGGTTCTGCATCTCAAAAAAAAAAAAAAAAAAAAGGAAAAAAAAAAAAAGAAAAAGAAAGAGAAAGAAACCCCCTCAAAACCAGTTGTCTAAAATACTCTACAGAGTTTTTACACTTGGGCTCTGCATCCTAGAAAAAAAAAAAACAACAAACAACCTCTAAATCAGCTTTTAGAAAATACTCTCTGAAGACTTTTCATATTTGGCTCTGTCTCTTTAAAAAAGAAAATTAAAAATCAATGTCTGGAGGTTGCAAAGACAAAATGGCAGAACGTAAGAAATGAATGATTGATAGACTGTTTTTTTTGTCAAAAATGTCACTGACAGACAGGAATGAGACGGCAAGCGATTTATGACGATGAAGATGAAAAAGAAATGGTCAAGGAGTGTTTACTAACACAAAACCAATCAAAGAATGCTGCATTAGTGGAGATATGAAATGAAGGTAGCTTTTTTTTTTTTTAAAATGTACGAATGTTTTGGTGTGTGTGTGTGTGTGTGTGTGTGTGTGTGTGTGTGTGTGTGTGTGTGTGTGTGTGTGTGTGTGTGTGTGTGTGCGTGCGTGCGTGCGTGTGTGTGTGTGTGTGTGAGAGAGAGAGAGTGAGTGTATGAACAGAGTCATCTATTCAGAGGCTAGAAATGAGAACATCAAAGGCAGTCTTGCGGCAGTCACTGTCTCCAATGCTTATTTAAACCTCTTCAAGCCATTGTAATGTTCCTTCCCTGGCCAGGGAATGGGAAATTGGCGATCCTCTCTCTCTGTCCCTCTGTGTGTGTGTGTGTGTGTGTGTGTGTGTGTGTGTGTGTGTGTGTGTGTGTGTGTGTGTGTGTGTTTTTGTGTGTGTGTGTGTGTGTGTGGTGCGTGCGTGCGTGCGTGAATGCGTGTGTGCGCGCGCGCGCGCGCGCGTGTGTGTGTGTGTGTGTGGTGTGTGTGTGTATGTGCGCGCGCGCGCGCTCGCACGTGCGCTCATATACGTGTCTGTGTCTCTGTGGGTGTGGGTGTGGGTGGATGGGTGGCTGTGCGTATGTGATCCCCGCCAATGCCCAGATAAATGTCCAAACTGATTTCTCCGCTCTCTCCTCCATATTCCTGGCATCTTGTGCAGGCCATGACGTCATCGGCTCCCCCCACGAAGAAGTAGAGAGAAGAACAGAAATAGCCTCGCCTCTGAATCTTCTTAATGACGAAGACGTCATGCCCCAACTTTGAGGCCATAGTTCGCCGCTGTTCCGGTAATCCGCTAAACCACTTACCGCTTCCGTTCCGTCATCAGCCGACCATGGATGAAAACCGTTTAGGAGATCAGAATGGTTCTACTGTTCACCCTTTGTCTGCCGTTTCTGTTAACTGTTTCAACGTTTTGCAAGTGGTTCTGTGACTTGCCGGTCTTTCTGTTTTCCTCCGAGTGGATCTGAGAAATACACGTTGCGCTTTTTTTTTTTTTTTTTTTTTTTTTTTAAATTTTTTCCTGTTCTTGCCAATTCGAATGCGGTTTTGGATCATATTCTGGAGTCTTAACAAACAGAGCAAACAATGAAGTAAACGATAAGATCAGACGGACTCATCTTTTTCCGAAACAGAGAGTATTCTCATCGTCACTGAGCCAGTTTGCCTATCTTAGCTCATGTGTGTTTTGTCCTTATTTTGTATCCACTGCCTCAACGAAAAGATTTTTTGGGGGGGATGACACAGAGAGAAATCCCTCACTGAACCAAAGAGAGAACAGCTGGTCTCGTCTTTCTCACCACTTCTCATCCCGTTGGAGACTGGCTGTCTGGTCAAGACAACTTCCTGCGCTCGTTCCGTGAACGAAGCAGGCGAATGAAGAGGTTGGACGGGCGGGGAAGAAGGGGAAAGGGGAGGAGGGGAAGGGGGGGGGGGACAGTGCAGAGGAGCAGGAGCGGAACAGTAGGAAGTGAAGTGGAAGGCATTCTGGAACTGCAAGGTTCATGTGTGTTGAAAAAGGAGTCGAAGTGATTTAGGGCTAGTAGCAAGAACGATCTGCCCTGAATCATGTATACGTCACGGCGCAGACTTGTTCCGGGGTTAGCACGATACTCTTCCGAGTTTGCAACTCCCGTTTCTTGTCAAAGGCGTGTGTGTGTGTGTGTGTGTGTGTGTGTGTGTGTGTGTGTGTGTGTGTGTGTTCTTGTGGTCTTTGCTTTGGTATTGGGAAAGATTTCCTTTCGTGACCCCCTTCCTCGGAAAACAAGAGCTTCTCTCCGTAATGGGCGGGGGAGTAAAAAGCAGCAGAGGGTATTACACAGCAGAGGGAAATGTCGAACGAGGGGTAGATCAGACTGTAGGAGTATGGAGCAGACAGAGCATCAAACATCAACAAGCAGGGAGAGGGGTGGGTGGGAGGGTGGGAGGGGGGTTAGTATCGATATGCTCCCCTTGTTTCGAATGTTGGTCCTCGGTCCATATTTTTTAACGAGAGATGTAACGGATATCTCATCTGATGCATCCATTTTGGATTTCCC
>JADBJO010007719.1:67500-72379 GCA_016801955.1 Conus betulinus | reverse complement strand
TTCCTGCATTCACCTGACGAGCTGGGAGAGTATGTGGCCTGGATACAAGCACTGCTTTATAAACAAAAAGCTCCTGCTATATACATACACTCAAAGGCGCGCGCGCGCGCGCCGTTCGTTCTTTAATTTAACGTCTATCCACCTAACAGTGATCTTAGACAGTATGTAGTGTTATGTGTGTGTGCATGTGGTGTTTGGGGTGTATGCATGCGAACAGTTTCTGTTGATTCGGGGCGTACGTAGGTATGTATGCAATTAGGCCTAGATAAAAAAAAAAAAAAAAAAAAAAACCACATAAACTGATCCAAAACTTGAAAGAAACACTAAATACGCAACTAACACCAAGATGGGAAAAATAACATAGACGTTAAAGTAAATGTCCAATTGGCTCTTAATCAGTCCTTGAACAACTTCAAAAATGTTTGATTCGTTAGAGATGACGTCTTCAAAGACTGACATCGACGGTTCAGTGTTCAACAACCAAGCAGGTAAATAGGGGGTTTCATTCTATCGCACAAAAAAAAAAGGATGGAACGGAGTGATTTGCTGGCCACAAATACAAGTCACATGTTTACAGAATTTGGTTTTTAAAGGCATCAAGCCTCAATCTAAAAATCAAACTTTTTAAAATCCTCTCTTGGTAGAGATTCTTGATACCTGTTTTATTGTCTGATATCTTGTTAAATAATATCCCTTTTTTGTTTTTGGGTGCCTTTTCTTTTTTTTAAAATAGAGTTCCAGGCTGCGTCTTTTTAAAGACTATAACTCTCATGTAAGGATAAAGGAATGCATACCTTTGTTAGTGTGGTGTGTGTGTGTGTGTGTGTGTGTGTGCACGTGCAGGGAATACGACCGGGTGCACTTTGACTCAACTTTACTGCGTCGATTAAAGCCTTCGTCGTTGTTACTGTTTGTTCTTCATTGTCTCCGGCAAAACTGCAGCGCTTTTCCCTTTCTGTCAACAAAGGGTTCCACGTTCCATTATTTCGCCTGCCTCTCTCTCTCTCTCTCTCTCTCTCTCTCTCTCTCCTCTCTCTCTCTCTCTCTCTCTCCCCTTCTCTCTCTCTCTCTCTCTCTCTCTCCTCTCTCTCTCTCCCTCTCTCCCTCTCTCTCTTGAAAGCAAAGTTACTGGGGGTAAATGCCGTACATTCTTCTTGAAGAACAACAACGGCAGAAAAAGTGCTACAGAAAAGAATGCAAATTTAACCTGCACGTTGACAAACGCGTCCTGTTTCTAAGAGTGGTCCCGTTCCCCCTTTCCCCACCTCTGCCACGGAACACACACACACACACACACACACACACACACACACACACACACACACACACACTCACACACACACACACACACACACACACACACACACACACACACACACTCACACGCACGCACGCACACACTCATGTACGCACGCACGCACGCACGCACACGCACAGACACACACACTCGCATGCACGCACGCACACACGCACACTCACACACACACACACACACACACACACACACACACACACGGGGAGAGAGACGGGGGGGGGGGGGGGGAGAGAGAGAGAGAGACAGAGACAGAGTGAGAGCTCTGATAAAATAAAGTGTCTGAGCTCAATCTAGAAATGTCGGCTGCCACCATGCGTTCGCAGCGAGCACAAAACGCCAGATGAAGCTTTAAACGCCAAGACTTACGGATCACCTGGTGAGCCACAACAACAAACAACGCAGGGTGAACACTGTGTCTTCATACTTCGACCAGCACTACCTTCTTCAGTCTTCACTTTCATTCTCGCTATGGGGGTCCGAGCGGTAGTCCATATTCAGCCTTGATGAGGCATACGTGGTCTGATGAGCTTCTTCTTCTTCTTTTTCTGTGTACGCAGGCTGATACTCCTGCGGACACTCCCTATATGGACAGACAAGTAGTAAACCCATCTACCCAACAAAGGGAGTGGAATTTTGTGTGTATGATCGTTTTCTCTTATCCCGCCATTGAGGCAGTCATACTCCATCTTCGGGGGAGTCTGATGAGTTACAAACAACTTGGTTCACTCTGTCTCTTTTAAGGAAGGTCATCTTTGATTCTGATGAATTCATGACGACACGCCTGTTTCAAAGTTTGCCTTTTCTGTCCAAGCTGTTGAAGAATGTTGTCCTGATTTAGTCACTTTACCGTGTTGGGGAAAAAAATATCCGAGGCCTTTCTTCTACTTTCGCCTACTGCACTGACCACAGCTTTGGTCAGAGTGCTGAACGATCTCTTCAGTGCCAGTGACAATGTTCAGGTTTCCGTTCTCATCCTTTTAGATTTCAGTGCAGCTTGTGATATCCCTTACCACTGCAACTTTTTTTCAAGGGTTTAAGAATGTCTTTGGCACAAACGGCAATGTTTTGTTGTTGTTGTTTTTTATCAACCCTTTCTTATAAGCAGAAAACGAATCATGACTGACTTCCTCGTCTACATGGTGTTCCACAAGGTTTCATGTTCGGTCTTTTACTCTTTGTCGTACACGGTTGTCACTCTCTGAAAACATCTCGAACATTGATTTGTCATTCTTATTTTGTAGACTATCTTTGGATGTTTCCTTCAGCTAAATCTGAAGTTGGTGCCCCAAACTTTCTAGCTTTGAGAAACGCATTACAGTCGTCAAACTTCGGGCGAGATGAGTTGCAGTTCAATGACAGGGGACAAATTAAGCACTTCTCAGGGCACTAAGACACGGTGCTGCTTCATTTCTTTTGATTTCAGTGGCCAGAGTCCAACGGATTTTTCTCCTTGACTTCCTAATCCAGGGATAATGCTTGACCTCCTCCCCCCCCCCCCCCCCCCCTTCCCACCACCAAAGGTCCATGAACGAATTATTCAGAACAGGACTGTCGATGTGGGCAATTACCAGAAGTCCCTCACTTCAAAGGCCGGTAAAATCCTTCAGTCTCAAGTACTTCTGACGCCAGTGAAGTCCCCCTAAGGCCCTTTTTATATATGAGGATTTACAGTCGTTTTTTTTTCGCAAAGACTTTTTTCGGATGCTGCTTGTCGATGTTTTAGGTAAAGTGTCTTGAATGAAAGTAAACAGACACGCTGCTTTTGCAGTGTGGCCAGGAAGACGAAACATTCATGACTTTGCTGCCCTGATTTCCATGACTTTAGAGAGAAGTCTATAAAGCCAAAGTAATACAGAGACACATCAAAATGGTTCTAGCTACAAGATTTTGCTACCTACATTTGTGACAGACTAAACAGGTCACGGACTGTACATTCTTAGCATTTTTACATGATGTGTATGCATTTGCTTTTCCATTTTGTTTGATGACAATATTGGTTAGTTTCTGTATAACCCCCTTCAGTATACGGGTTTATGGCCTTACCCTGAAGAAATTGCCGTATTCGTATTTGCACTCTCTCTCTCTCTCTCTCTCTCTCTCTCTCTCTCTCTCTCTCTCTCTCCTCTCTCTCTCTCTCTCTCTCTCACACACACACACACACACACACACACACACACACACACACACACACACACACACACACACACACACACACACACACATATATATATATATATATATATATATATATATATATATACAGGATCAACCTATAGGGGATGAGGAGATGGATTTGGGAGAAAAATGCAGGAAAGCCATGGAAAGAGGAGGGGGTGGGGGGGGGGGGGGAGGGGGGGAGGTTGAGTGTGGCTGCATGTAGGTGGCTACACAGTTCTTCAAAGATCAGTGGTGAGGTTGAGTGTGGGCTGCATGTAGGTGGCTACACAGTTCTTCAAAGATCAGTGGTATTCTGCTGCAATATACCAAGTGCAGGGCCGGACGAGGAAGGGGGATGGAGGGAGGCTGAAAGCGCGGGGGGGGGGGGGGGGGGGGGCGGCTAGTTTCTGTATGCCCTCCTCCTCTGGCTGACAAAGATGGCATTTTCCTGCACGTCGCCCCCACTCCATCCCCACCAGAGCAGGGTCCCCCTGGACCTTTTAGAGGCTCCCCCTCCCCTATCCCCTCCCCCCCCCCCCCCCCCCCGCCCCCTCTGATATCCACACACTCATGTAACAGATCCAGACCTGAGTTGTTTTTGTGTGAATGTTATTGGTCGCTCTAATTCAAGGTTAGATGTGTCGTATGCGTGCTATGATTGTAAGATGGTATTGAAAAAAAAAAACTCCAGAAGCATTGGGGAGAGAGAGAGAGAGAGAGAGAGAGAGAGAGAGAGAGAGAGAGAGAGAGAGGGAGAGAGGAGGAGGAGAGAGGTGGAGAACAATCAGAAAGAAGAAAAAGCAAAAGAACCAATCACTCCAATAATGAAACCTTCACTCAACTCACCTCCCCCCCCTTTCCCCCCCCCCCCCCTTTTTTCATCCCCCCCCCCCCCCCCAAGAAAAAAAAATGCCCCCCCTGGAGGTAGAACTGGCCTGGCATGCACTTTGTTTCCCCGAGACCCGTGGAGGAGACACGTCATGACAAGAGTCAGCTGACCGCGACCTGTTGACACTAACATGCCCCTCAACATGACAGCCGGCCCTTGAAGCTGATTGCCGCCCCTCCTTCAGGCAGGGGCGCTCACTCCGGACACAGGCGCCATGGCTGAAGCTGCCCGACAGCTTAGTGACGGCCCTTGACAGTCAAGAGCGTTTGTCTTACCTCCCTTGACAGTCTGAAGCCTCCTTTTCAGCCTGCGCCGTCACTTCCGGCACGGGTCCGCTGAGATGGGCATTGGTGTGTTGGTCCTTCTGTCTTCAGAGGACCCGAGTGTTTTGTTGGTCTGTAGGGGGAAGAGAGACGCACGTGATATGTAAGTAGGGGGGGGGGGGGGGGGGGGGGAGATGTCCACCCATTTACCCTGCTGGACTGTGTACCAGTTGCCACGGGGGCGGGGGGAATGAT
>JADBJO010007719.1:45000-52500 GCA_016801955.1 Conus betulinus | reverse complement strand
CTCTGTTGGAGAAATAGGACTATGCTAACTAGGTCTATCTGATAGGTTATGTTGGGAAATAGAACTGTGTTAACTATGTCTATGATAGGCTCTGTTGGAGAAACAAAACTATGTGACCTAGGCCTATTTCTGTGGTGATCTATGAAAAGAAACCACACATTAGCAGGGTAAGGTCATTTTGGCGTGATCAGCATCTGATGTAGACAAGTCAGGTCTGAACCTTTCCTTGTTCCTGTTAGGCTGCACAGCGCTCTGTTTGCTTGCTTTTCGAGATGTTCTTTGCGAGGTGTTCTTTGCGAGATGTTCTTTGCGATATGTTCTTTTCGAGATGTTCTTTGCGAGATGTTCTTTGCGAGATGTTCTTTGCGGGATATTCTTTGCGAAATGTTCTTTCGCGAGATGTTCTTTGCGAGATGTTCTTTGCAGGGATTTCTTTGCAGGATGTTCTTTGCAGGATGTTCTTTGTGGATATTCTTTGCGAGATGTTCTTTGCGGGATATTCTTTGCGAGATGTTCTTCGCGAGATGTTCCTTGCGAGATGTTCTTTGCAGGATGTTCTTTGCAGGATGTTCTTTGCAGGATGTTCTTTGCAGGATGTTCTTTGCGGAGGATGTTCTTGCGAGATGTTCTTCGCGAGATGTTCTTTGCGAGATGTTTTTGCAGGATGTTCTTTGCCAGATGTTTTTTGCGAGATGTTCTTTGCAGGATGTTCTTTGCGAGATGTTCTTTGCGAGATGTTCTTTGCAGGATGTTCTTTGCGAGATGTTCTTTTGCAAGATGTTCTTGCGCGCTGTTGTGTACCTTCCTCTGGGGAAAAGACTCTGAGATGTTTATACTCGTTTGCGACCTTGTTTGATCTCGGACCCACATTTGTGTAAAAGAGATATTTCAGGACCTGGTTCTTGTGAAAATGGCAGCTTTTGTACTTTCTTTGTTGGTCTTAAGTCTTCCCCATTCATTGCCGTACTTGTTAAATTTACTTAGCTTACTTCTAGTCCTGTTTCGGAGGTGGAGTAAATTAACAACTCGTTTGCATATAACAAGCATAGGAGTTTGGTATAATTGTCTGCATTAGACTTAGAAGAATAGCTGCGTGTTTCATGAATACCTTGAATAGTGTTGATGTTAACGTGTTTCTTGGAGAGAGCGCCTTGTGGGATAGCCTGTCTGTTGCCGCAGCACTGATTTGAGTGTTCAAATATAATGCTTAGTTTTCAAACGGTTATCCCCGATTCTTAGTCTGTATGATTTCATCAATACGGCTCCGACCCAAAGGTTATCAAAGGCTCCCTGAAAGTCAACAAAACAACTGCATAGTTATCCCTTCTGTCTTTAAGTATAATGCCTACAATGTTTTAAATGATAAAGACATTATCAGTTGTTCCTGATTTTTTTTTTACCTGAATACGACTGCCTTCCAGATAACTTGATATTCGTCTATTCATCAACCAGTGTTTTGTTCTCGTTATCTCTCTCCCTTCATTCGGATTCAAAGGTCATCGTTTTGTGTATGAGAATGTTGATTCCTCTTTCCTGGCTTCATGATATGTACCCAATTTCACTGTAATTCTGGAATGTATCCTTACAGATACTACAGATATTTTGGAAAATATCTGGAAGCGTTCCCATACTTCTGTAGGTGTGATTCACCAGTCTTAGTAGAAATTATTGTGTGTGTGTGTGTGTGTGTGTGTGTGTGTGTGTGTGTGTGTGTGTGTGTGTGTGTGTGTGTGTGTTGGGGGTGGGGGGGGTGGGGTGATGATTTGATTGGAATGTATGTCTTTGTCTAAAAATCTTTTTCAGACGTCTTATACATTCTAGTTACTTTGATGGTTCGACTTTTTTGTTTGTTTGTTAGTTTAAGTTTCTTTCCATTGTTACAGTCATTTTGAAATTTTCCAAACACGAGTTGTGTCTCTTATCAATATTCCAGTAAAGCTGTGAAGTAGTTTTTGTTTGTATACTTTCTCTTTTGTGTGATGAGAGACAGACAGACAGACAGACAGACAGAGAAACAGAGAGAGACAGAGACAGAGGGCGAGACTGGTGGTCAGACTAATGACCACAGTCACAGTGACTGGCTTGGTTATTGATCTTTCAGCAGCTGTGTACACACCTGTCATCCTGAATTGTTAGGCTCATGTGTACAGGTCATGACCAAGGGCGACATACTGAATAATGGTGTTTGAGAGAGAGAGAGAGAGAGAGAGAGGAGAGAGAGAGAGAGAGAGAGAGAGAGAGAGAGAGGAGGGAGGAGGGGAGGGAGGGAGAGAGAGAGAGAGGGAGAGAGGGAGAGAGAGAGAGAGAGAGAGAGAGAGAGTGAGGCAGATACAGAGACACAGAGACACAGAGAGAGAGGTATGGGCGAGGGGGTGGGGAGGGTGGACAACAGAAGTGGAAAGAACAGAACATGCTGTCATATAATTGTAAAGAGCATGGAGGTTTTTTTTTTTTTTTTTCAGGATTCCTGCTATGTAAATACTCGAATCATTATCATCATCATCATCATCATCATCATCATCATCATCATCATGTGTGTGTTGGGGGGGGGGGGGGGGGGGTGCGTGTGTGTGTGCAGGTGTATGTTTGTGTGTGTGGGGGGGGGGGGATGGGGAGGGGGGGAGTGTTGATCTATTTTCAAATGCATATACTAACACAGGCTTTTTATGTAACGATTTATAATGTCTCTTATGTACTTGTGAAATGATGCGGAGTAAAAAGAAAAAATTCCGATGGACAATAAAGTTGACTGAATTGAATTGAATTATTATTATTATTTTCATTATCATTATCACTATTATTATCATTATTATATTATTATATTATTGTGTTGTTGTTGTGTTGTGTTATTATTATTATTATTATTATTATCATTATTGTTTTCATTATGTTTTCATTATTATTATTATTATTGTTAGCCGACGACATGGAAGACTACGACGAAGGCATAACAGCCAAGATGTGGAGGGAAAAACCGGAACTGACGTCACCATGAAGGTCTCAGTGCTGACATGAGCAATGAGGGCGAGGAGGGGTGACGATGACGCTGCTCAGTTCCGGTTCGGTCTGAGACATTGTGACAGCACTGTATTTCTTGCCAAGACAGAGTCTGGCACCAGCCAGGCCCGAGAAACACAGACACCTGCGGTACCGCTCGCTGTCATTGCAGTAAACACCACACCAGAGACGCAAACGCGAAGCGCACAGGACTGCACTGTTTGGTCGCACCCTTCCTGTTTGAGCTCAGATCATACTGAGATATTCAAAAAAGCCCCCCCCCCCCCCCCCCCCCCCACCCCCCCCCACCTCCTAACCCCCTCCCACTACCGGCCAGCAATTTTCACTGTCGCACCATTTTAAAGTCAGTATAAGTGGGTAGTTTATAGGTATTTTGTGTGTATGAAAAAAGCCTTCTTCTCGGGCATTTGGGCAGTTTCTGTTGGTTTGTTTATTTTTTGTAAATGTCCTTTTCTGTCATCCATTTCTGTTTCATTCCGTCCAAAATCTGAAAATCAAAAATTCATGACATGGGTTAGCTGCTTTACTTCCTTTACAAACAATGACTCGACTTTCCAGTTGGTCTTAAATATTGTCCATATCACTAACAGCGTTTCGCGTAAATCATTTTATTGATAATTAAAATCCATCCAATGTAAATGTCAAAATGAACGACGTTATACTCAGTTAGTATGATGCGTAACTGTTGATGAAATCTGCGTTTCGTTTTAGAGAATGTGTTCTTGCGTACTTCTTCTTTTTTGTCAGTTTCTTATTGTGTAATTAATAAATTTCCTATTCCACTTAGTCACGGCAGAGTAGGGGCTCAGCAAGTAATTCGCCCGGTCAAGACCGGACATAGTGAACATCAAAAGCATTCTTTCGGAAGGGAGGAGGGGAGCGGTCCTTTTAAAAGCGCGCTGGCAAGCAGTACGTAGAAAAAAACTGGCTGATTCTTACATTGACTAAGACCTTCTTCTTACAATACTCTTATGTGTGTGTGTTTTTGTGTTTTTGCCTGTTCTCATCCACAAAAGTTTCAAAGCCTTTATGTGTGTATGACTGTGCTTTTGCTTGTTTAATTTTCTCATCCGTGAGAAAATTCAAAGCATGTCTGTATTTTCTTTTTATTTCGGGATACATTCACCGTTACACTTCCGGTAATCTGAATTTCTTGGTCACCCATTGCATCACTATCACCTATTACCCCTCCTGGGGTACAGGCCGCCAATCAAGGACCTCCAGGCATCTCTGTCCTGGGCTCTTTTTTCCAGCTGGTTCCAAGTCATCCCCATGTTCCTGATGTCTGCTACCAGTCCCCCTGCGCCAGGTGTTCCTTGGACGACGTCTTTTTTTTTTTCCTGGGGGTTCCATGTTAGGGCTTGTTTGGTGGTGGTGTTGCTTACACGCTTCTGCAGGATATGTCCAATCCAACCCCAACGTCGTTTCTTGATTTCCTGTTCTGCGGGCAGCTGGTTTGTTCTCTCCCAGAGCTCGTTGTTGTTGATGGTGTCTGGCCACCGGATGCAGAGAATCTTGCGCAAGCAGTTGTTGATGAACACCTGCACTTTCTTGGTGGTGGCGACTGCTGTTCTTCTCCCGCTCCGTACAAGAGAACTGCTTTGATGTTGGTGTTGAAGAGCCTGACTTTGGTGTTGACTGACAGTTCCTTGGAGCTCCAGATGTTCCGTAGCTGTACGAACGCTGCCCTGGCCTTTCCGATTCTTGCTCTGACGTCGGCGTCTGGTCAGCCATTGCACCGACGAACAAACTCTTGATTTTTTTTTTTCAGTGCTGTGGTGAGGTGAAGAAGGCAACAAGATCCAAGGCGGACGAATTGACTTCCGCTCACGCTGACGTACGGACGTGTATGTGTCAGACTTCTGCTCATGGAGCATCAACAAACAAACAACCAGCCGGACAAAACAAAAGAGGGCTCCCCCTTTTGCATTCTAAACTTTACTTTTACATTATTGACATGAAATTCTGTGTCAACTCTGACTTCATGAAATTGCACAGACATATATGTGATAAACAGATTGACAGGTCCTGACAGACTCCTGTTCTTCAAAGTTTGGCATCAACAACCACACAAAATGTTATTCTTTTTACAAATGCAGTTGCCTGGTCCTCACAGATCTGGAAGTTTGTTTTCCCCCAGTTTCGGCCTCAGTTCGCAAAATATCATTTTGATCTCCCCGACATCTCGTCGACTTGCAAAGTGTGAAGTAACGCACTTTAATGCACGACACAAAACAAGACAAGAAATTTTCGGCAATAAGCCTTCCTCAGCGACAAAACAATAAAAACAGTACAGACATTAACATGCGTAATACTCCCCTTGTGAAGCCAAAGTGGTGAAATTTCACAAGGGGAAGTATTGCGCATGTTAATATATGTGCTGTTTTTATTGTTTTGTCGCTGAGGAAGGCTTATTGCCGAAATTTCTTGTCTTGTTTTGTGTCGTGCATTAAAGTGCGTTACTTCACACTTTGTTTTGTGTGCTCTTCCGCTTTTTCGAGTTCAAAAGACTGATGAATGACAATCTCTGACTCTGCACCAGTTGACTCTAAGTCCTGTGGTTTAAGTTACTGCGTGGTTTAAAACAAATCGCTCGTGTTTCTTCCAGTCTTGGGAAACACAGTGCAGCAGGCAACATGTTTACGTGTTTGTGGTGATGTGTAATAGTGTTTCCTGCCTCTGTGACAATGAATAGTCTGCTGACGATGCTTTCTGACAGCCTCCAGTGTCTGTGGTGTGTGATGTGAAATAGTGTTTCCTGCCTCTGTGACAATGAACAGGGAGCTGACGATGCTTTCTGACAGCTTCCAGTGTCTGTGGTGTGCTGTGAAATAGTGTTTTCCCGCCCTGTGGCAATGAACAGTCTGCTGACGATGCTTTCTGACAGCTTCCAGAGTCCCGCCACGGAAGGCAAGTATGTTTTTTTTTTTTTTTAAAATTTGTGTGTATATATCATGAAGTGTGTCTATGTCTATTTATGAACATTTTACAAATATCACAAAGGAAGGACGGGGGGTGGGGGGGGGGGGGGGGGGGGGGGGAGGAAACCGTCATCCACATGATCAACCAGCGATACCGCATGAAATTCTAGCCAATGACAAAAGAAACAAAAAAAATATCTGAATAATCTCAACCAAGCAGTTGCACTGAAGAAGTCGGCCAGATTGCCGACGAAAGCTACGCACACAGTGAGTAGCCTCCTTTAACTGAGTGACCTGTTTAGTCTGGTAGCCATTATGAATATTTTTAAGCAGAAAAATGAAGGTAACAAACATCAAGACGAAATGGCTTTGAGAGATTCTCTACAACAAATGAAAGGCTGTTCGTGACACGGTCATCAGAAACGAAGAGACAGACGTTGAGAGGGAATATGGTACACGACTCAAGAGTCCTTGTCAGTTAGGATGATCTACACATGTTAGACAGCCGACTGTCTGACGCATAGAAAGAACAGGATACTGTCCGACATGAAGTGACACCATTGAAGGGGGGAAACAAACGGAAGTCGAAAAGGAGCTGGCACAACGCGTCAAAGAAATCGCCAGCCTCAAACGTGATTTAATTAAATGACAAAGAAACAACTCGGTCGGCGGTTGGAATCTTCGTGTTGAGGGTATTCCTGAGGACCAGAGCGAAACTGTTGAATGAGAGGCCGGAGACTGGGGGGGGGGGGGGGGGGGGGGGGGGGGGGGGGGGGGGGGCGAGTGGAAGGTAGTTGTGATAGTAGTGAATACTACTTTATTGTTGACATTGCCGTTTGGGGGCACCTGATGGGCTCCGCGAGTCGAGAGCATATTGGAGTCTCAGTTGGAAGTTGCCAAGTTCGAATCCTGCCTGCGCTCAGCGCGCCAATATTGCCAGATTTTGCTGTCAGTCTTCTTAACGTGTTGTCGTTCTGGTGACATTTGGTGCGGTGGAAAATTCCCTCTCCTTCCCCCCCCCCTTCCCTGCCATCTCTTCTTCCTCCCCGTCTCAGCACTCCCCCCCCCCCCACTCCCCCCCCCCCCCCCCCCTCTTTCTTCCTTTCCCACTGCATTGGGGGATAGCTATCCCTGCTTGTCGTGTCCTTTTCTTCAGAAGCAGGCGAGTGGCGAAGGGCGGGGGGGGGGGGGGGGGGGGGGGGGGGGTGGGGGGGGGGGGTGACGGAGGGAAAAGTTGGACGTTAAATCTAGTAACTAATTCTGCCATTTTCCTTTATAAAAAGAAAAATTCTTTAAAAAAAAAAAAAAAAAAAAAAAAAACCCTGTTGAAGATTGTTTCGAAAAGAAAACGCACAAGTGTGTTTAATAAACAACTTGGCGTTGTATCAGTTTCAACAAGTGATGTGGAAAATACCCATCAAGCAAGTAAGAGGGCAATTGGCAGTAGACCTCCGCCTGCTCGTCTATGTCTTCAGTCCACACATCAGAGATGGGAGACACTGGCAGCAACAGCATAAGCTGAAAGGTTCTGGCATTGCCATCGGTGAGAACCTTAAGCAGA
>JADBJO010007719.1:35000-42500 GCA_016801955.1 Conus betulinus | reverse complement strand
TGGCTTTGAAAAATAAGACTGAACCACTTTGCTTAAACACACTTCGTATCAGCAGACTTGGCGAGAAGCAGCGCAATGGTGCAACGTTACAACGCAAAATGCAACAATTCAGCAATTATCACGAAAAAATGCAGCAATGCAGTGATCCAGAACAAAGTCACAGTTGTTACATTTTTTCCTTAGAATTGCTGCTTTCTTGGAGTTTTAGCGACTGGCTACAACTGAAAAAAAAAAAAAAAAAACTATTGGAATACTTGAGGCTACTGTTACAGGCGCATTTCCCACTCGAGCGAATCTAAAAGCATCATTCTCCATTCTGATTCTCAGACTTAAAGAGTGAAGACAGAAAGATGGAGAAAGATGGGGGGGATGTGGGGGGGGGGGGGGGGGGGGGAGGGATGTGGGGGTAGGGGAGGGTGGTGTAGTCTCTCTAACTGGACAGCCGCCTTAACGAAAATAAATGTAGCATCTTGAGAAAAACCCGAACAAAAGAAAAGAAAAGAAAACAAGATGCAAACATATAAACGTAGTCCCAGTTTATCTTTAATACGCGTGCAAAAAAAAACACGTCACAATCAAACATGCGTCATAAAAAAAGTCACAATCAAACATGCCTCATAATGTATTTCATCACTGAGATAATGAATCGTATCGCACCACTTTACAATTTCAAAATCAACCAATAACGGTTTTTAACGGTTGTTTAATCGATTTTCAGCATTATATCACTTGCATGTGAAAGAGACTCTATTTTGTCACAAGATCATCAAAATCGCTTATAAATCGGCCAAAATACTTTCTGAGATTACCATAAAGAAGAAAATCCGTTTTGGGCTGTTATAGCCGTTAGTAATGGCTATTCTTGTCAAAGAAAACATCGGGCATCATCCGAGACCCATAATGAACATACGTACAAATTTTCAAAAAGATCGGCCCAGAAGTTTTCTCTGGAGTGAGTGGAACATTTGGACCATGAACAGACACACAGACAGCATTTCTTGTTTCCCATTGTAAAGTACTACCTGTTCTGTAAGAACTGGGAGTACAAAAATTGAGAGAGAGATGACCAAACCAACAGAGTCATAAACTAACCCCATCCGACAAGGAGATTTCAATGATGCAAGTGGAGGGTGATCTGTGAAAGAGAGTTCTCCATTGTTCATTTCCGAGCTGCTCATGTTCTCAGTTAGTTGGAAATAGTTTCAAAACGGTGGGCGGAAAATGAAGCAAAATTTAGAAAGAGAGGGGGTTAGTTACCACAAAGAACATAAACGGAAATGTTTCCGTCTGGCGGCCATTTTGATCGTGTGCCGACTTTGAGAAGATAAGTGGTTTCTTGTTCTTCGTTTTCACTGTCCTGACTGTTATTTGTTTTTGCCTGAAGAAGACCCAAGAGGTCGAAAGGCGATGTTTCTTGTCCTGTACTTTATTTGTCTACATCCTTGGCGGTAACTAACACCCCCCCACCCCCCACCCACCCCCCCCCACCCCTTTTGTATTTTTTTCAATTTGAAAATAATAATAAAATCAACTACCCATCAACAGCAGCAAAAGACGTAAACCACAATTTCCCATTTAAAGTTCTGTATTACTCTCATTGTGAAAACAGTTACATGCAAATAATTTCTTACAAATGCCGCTTGTGGCACTCATTTATCTAGAACACACACACACACACACACACACACACACACACACACACACACACACACACACACACACACACACACACACACACACACAGAGACAAAAACTTGAAGAAAGCGGCTCTCTCAATACCCTAACCGCCATCCCACCCCCCCTCCACCCCATCCCCTTCCACCCCCCCCCGTCCCCACCCCCCGAAAAGAAAAAATAAAAACAACAAAACAAACAAACAAAATCCATACAGTTGTGAAAATATTCATACGTGCAATGGAAAATATCTCAATGCAGCAATGTCCAAGGAAAAAACAAACATAGCAAGGCAAGTCTTGGCTTCAAATGTAACAATTGTTACCGATTCGTTCAGACTGCTGCATTGTTACATTTTGCGTCGCAAACGTGTGCACGTAGTGTGGTGGTGACTCCAGAATCATTATCTACATGTTAGTAGTCTGTTTCGCTCAACTGCCTTCTGCCTGTCGTGCTGCTGTGTGCTCGCGTGGATTGGGTTCCCAGACTGGGCGAATTGGAGACTGTGAAACGCCGGTGAGTCTCTTTGTGTCTGTCTCTTCTTCCAGAGTGTGTGTGTGTGTCTGTGTGTGTGTGCGAGTGTGAATGCGTGTGTGTGTGTGTGTGTGTGTGTGTGTGTGTGTGTGTGTGTGTGTGTGCGCGCGCGCGCGCGCGCGTGTGTGATGTATTGTGTGTGTGTGTGCGTGTGCGTGTGTGTGTGTGTGTGTGTGCGCGTGTGAATGCGTGTGTGTGTGTGTGTGTGTGTGTGTGTGTGTGTGTGTGTGTGTGTGTGTGTGTGTGTGCGTGCGTGCGTGCGCATGCGTGCGTGCGTGCGTGCGCGCGCGTGCGTGCGTGCGTGCGTGCGTGCGTGTGTGCGTGCGTTGCGTGCGTGCGTGTGTGTGTGTGTGCTGAAACCCTTCTTCATTCATAGATGGAACTCTACATTTGGTGGCTTTCTTCAAACTCATGGTAGAATTTGAATTAACTGTTCTGGCTATAACATGGCCCCTACGTCGTGAGAGCGTTTAACGATAGATACGATAGCAAAAGAACTATCTTCAACGCAAAATGAAGGCATTACAGATATTTACATTTGAGTTTGTATGGGTTAAAAAAAAAAAAAAAGACCGACAACATTAACTGGAAAATGTCTGTGAAAAATATACAGCACGGGGGTATAGGAATACCAAGAATAAGGAAAACAAATAAATGCACCGAATTTAACTTGGATTCGTAAACTTTTATCAAGTAATCATTGGTGGGAGAAAATATCTTTTTCATCATATTACACAGCAGAAGTGATTTCAAAATTAGGTGCTGATCTGTCTGAAGATGATAAGTTAATTAACTTCTGGAGAGATGTATTCAGAGCATACAAAGAAATAGGTAAGATCGTTTGTATCAAAACTGCAAAAGAACTCTGTTCAAAGCCTTTGTTTTGCAACACGAACGTGAGGATTAGGGGCAGATCTATTCAAAACTGGATCAAAAATGGCGTATTCCGCGTACAGAATCCTTTATATGAAAATGGTCATCGCTTTGAGTTTCCAGTCCTTTGTTAATAAATATAACATTGACAGAGATAATATAATGATGGAGGAATTGTCATCCTGCACTTGTTTTCTCCCACTTCCAAATTGTTCAAAATATCAGTGCAGATTTTGTGATATATAACGGTTGTGTTAGTATTGTGAAAAAGTATTCAAGAGAAGTTGGAGTAGAAATAAAATGTGAAGAAGGTGAGCCAAGTAAAATAAGAACTGTGGTGTGTTCACTTTCAAGGGGTACCTCACTTTATTACGATTTACTATATCAAGACACTCTAGGGCCAACTCTTTGTCACGTATAGAATGACAGATTACCAGAGGATGTTATGTGGGCTAAAACTTTTCGGAAAATCCGACAGACAAAAGATATTAAGTTAGGATGGTTTCTGGTTAGAATTGTTAATAGAATACTGGCAACCAATACCGTTTTGCAAAACATGGGCATTGAATATTCAGAAAAATGTTCTTTTTGTAAGACAGAAAAAGAAAACATATCAGCATCTATTTTGACACTTCCCTCGTATGCAAACCTTTCTGGCAAGAATTTCACAATTGAGTAAATAGAAAATGCAAGGCTATGAATCTGCTGTTAAATGAAAACATTGTCCTGTTTGGTTGTGACAATAATTTCAGACCAGATAGAACGTTCTATTCAATTCTGTTACATGCCAAATTCTATATCTGCAACGGTAAATATGACAAGGATTTACCGTTTTTTCAAGTTTTCATAGTGTATTCGAAAGCTACATATGAAACAGAAAAATATGCTACATGTCTTCATATGTCAGTCGCAAAGTTTGTTATGTAGTGGCTCCCATTTTCTTCATTGAACAAATACATTAATTTGTCAAAGCTTCCAAACGATATCGCAACGGCCAGTCGCTTTGTTTTCTCTGGTTGATAGGTTTATTTGCTTGTTTCTGTCATTTTGTTTTTATTTCAGTAACAAATTTTTTTCTGCGTGTTTGTCCAGTGCGATTATTGTTATGCTTATATATGTCTGTGATTAGACAAAGAAACGCATATAATGCTCATTAAAGGACTGAAATCGTTATCATTTTATTATAACTAATAGTAGCAGTACTAGCAGTAGTAGTAGTGGTAGTAGTAATGGCAGTAGTAGTGGTAATCACAGTAGTAACATGTTGATGATGTTGAGTATGACAATGATAATGATTACGATGATTATAATGATGGTCATGATGATCATGATTTGTTGTCATTCTCGTGTTGTTACCTTATTATGTGTTTTGTGGTCTTTCTTTGTCATGTGTATTATCTAAAAATGAAATATTCACTTAACACACACACACCAAAAACAATAACAACAACAAGAACACACACACACACACACACACACACACACACACACACACACACACACACACACACACACACACACACACACACACTCACACACACACACAACGTGATTCATTTAAAAAAACAACAACACAACAACACACACACACACACACACACACACACACACACACACACACACACACACACACACACACACACACACACACACGCGCACGCGCGCGCGCGCGCGCATACACACACACACACACACACACACACACACACACACACACGTGCTCGCGTGCCTGCACACACACGCACACACACACACACACACACACACACACACACACACACACACACACACACACACACACACACACACACACACGCACACACATGCACGCACGCACACACACACGCATACATGCACACACACAAACATACGCACACACGCACGCACACACACACACACACACACACACACACACACACACACACACACATATATATATATATATATATATATATATATATATATATATATATATATATATATATATATATATATGCGCGGGCGCGGGGGTAAAGTTAATGTAACTCGTCATTTGGTGGTCCACTGTCCCTTCCTAAAGCGATTCTTACCCCGGTTCATTAGATTTCGGCCACTAGTCTCAAGACGATTTCAAGGACATTGTTCCTAACAATGCAATGTAATATAGCATGATACAATTGTCATGCGACGGTCACACCATGTACACACACACACCTGCATACAATATGCGCTCCGCATGCATCCACATATCTGACTCCTTTCTTTCAGTAAAACAAAGCAGAATACAATTCTAAAGTTCTCCCTCGAGTTGAAAAAAAAAATCTGCGCCTCACTTCTTTTGGCATGAGGGGGTTTTCATATTTCCTGTTAAAAGCTCCCCCCTGTAATTTTTTTTAATGTGCGCTTCACTTCTTTTAGCGTGAGGGGGGGTTAATATTTCCTCTTTTATTTTTTTTCTTGACCAATATATTATTCAACAAGACGTGTCTTCGCAAACACTCGTAATCAGCTCACATTCATTCAGTGCGAAAACTTCCATTTCTTTCTTTTCCTTAAATGTCCCAGCTTGCTCTATACAAACAAATCACTCTGGGTTCACAATTCTTATTATTCAAAATACTCTGGCTTCACTGACCCCATTCTTATCATTCAAAACACTTTGGGTTCACAGACCCCAATTCTTATCATTCAAAATACTTTGGGTTCACAGACCCCAATTCTTATCATTCAAAATACTTTGGGTTCACTGACCCCAATTCTTATCATTCAAAATACTTTGGGTTCACAGACCCCAATTCTTATCATTCAAAATACTTTGGGTTCACTGACCCCAATTCTTATCATTCAAAATACTCTGGGTTCACTGACCCCAATTCTTATCATTCAAAATACTCTGGGTTCACTGACCCCAATTCTTATCATTCAAAATACTTTGGGTTCACAGACCCCAATTCTTATCATTCAAAATACTCTGGGTTCACAGACCCCATTTCCTATCATTCGAAATGCTGTATTCTTCCCATCAGATTAAAGAAGATAAAATCAAAATCATAGCAGGTGGCATCATCATCCCAAGGGCTGAGAGGGGGCTGCCAGGGTTTCAGAGCCACCTCCCACATGCAGGGTGCGTGCTCTAAAAGGACAAGGCACTCTGTTAGTAATCTAAATAGTAATACAATACAATACAGTACAATACAATGTTTATTTCCTTACACCTCTTGTGGGGTAAGGGGATAAAAAACCATAGGCAAACGGTCATCAGCATGAATTTGACAAATAAAATGAAATAAAATGAACACTCAGACTAATCGCCTCGTTGAACATTTAAGGACTATATTCATGCGCATTGATCAAAAAAGGACTTCATCCACAAAAGGGGGCTTAACTATCCTGCTTTAGTTTGACGTACTTCGCTAAATTCAACGGACAAATCTTTCACGGCACTACACAACAATTGCAAAGGTTTGAAGCATTGAACGTACTCTCCGATATCGCTTTGCATTGCTGGTTTCTGTTTTCAAAAGGATTGGCACCGAGGGAAAAGTTCGGGAGGAAAGAGACACGCCTATTGTTTCAAAAGACTTTTACACCAGTAACGATGTCAAACACAATCTTAAGTCCGTCTAAAAACACTTACTGTGTAAACAGACTGTACATCCATGAAATGCGTGCAAAACACATACAAGTACGCTCGTATTGTGAATGACTGGTTAAGGCGAAGGTAAGATAACCTTGTGAAAGGATGTGCTGTTATCGTCCTCACTCTGTTGTTTAGTTATTCTGTTGTAAGTAGTGTATTTTGGTCCGTTTTTTTGCCTTTGTGGAGGAGGCTAGGAATTGTCCGAAAGAAAAAATGTTTTTTGAATGAAGAACTCTGAAAGAAAACTTAATCTCCATTTTTTTTTTCACAACGAACAATGAACATTGTGTATGAAAGATACGACTTTATGAGTATAGTGGTTCTTCTGGACAATGGAAGAGTTAACTACTTATTGGGTCAAAGGTAGAGACTGTTTAGACCACACCCTTTAAACTACAAGTGACGTTTGGGAGAAATTGCTTATTCTGTTGTTGTCATTTCTTCTTGTGTGTGTACTGAATAGCATTAACCTAACTTGTTAATCTGATGTTGAATTGTGTTGTATGAAATATTCTGCATGATCATTGGTCTTTGCCCACTGCATTTCAAGCTGTCAGTCTGTTGTCATGCGTACAGAGGTGGAAGTGGTGACTGTGTGAATAGAGGTGTGTGATTGGGGGACATACAGAACACCCACTTAAAATCTTCTTTAGTCTATTTTTCATTCTTTCAAAAGTCACCCTAAACCTCCTTCTGTAACACACCTGTGTATGTGTGCGTGTGCGTGTGTGTGTGTGTGCCTAACGAAGGACTTGTGGATGTTGCAGGTCAGAACCAACACAGGGTAACACACCTCAGAG
>JADBJO010007719.1:25000-30000 GCA_016801955.1 Conus betulinus | reverse complement strand
CCCTCTCTGTCCACACTTCCATCCCTCTTTGTCCACACTTCCCCATCCCTCTGTCTGCACTTCCATCCCTCTGTCCACACTTCCCATCCCTCTTTGTCCACACTTCCATCCCTCTGTGTCCACACTTCCATCCCTCTTTGTCCACACTTCCCATCCCTCTTTGTCTGCACTTCCATCCCTCTGTCCACACTTCCATCCCTCTTTGTCCACACTTCTCCCTCTTTGTCCACACTTCCATCCCTCTTTGTCCACACTTCCATCCCTCTTTGTTCACACTTCCATCCATCTTTGTCCACACTTCCATCCATCTTTGTCCACACTTCCATCCCTCTTTGTCTGCACTTCCATCCCTCTCTGTCCACACTTCCATCCCTCTGTGCACACTTCCATCCCTTTCTGTCCACACTTCCATCCGTCTGTCCACACTTCCATCCCTCTGTCCACACCTCTCCATCCCTCTGTTCACACCTCCATCCCTCTCTGTCCACACTTCCCCATCCCTCTTTGTCTACACTTCCATCCCTCTGTTCACACCTCCATCCCTCTCTGTCCACACTTCCATCCCTCTTTGTCCACACTTCCCCATCCCTCTCTGTCCACACTTCCATCCCTCTTTGTCCACACTTCCCCATCCCTCTTTGTCTGCACTTCCATCCCTCTTTGTCCACACTTCCATCCATGCTTTACCATACTACTTCCATCCTTCATTTTCCATACTTCCTTTCATTATCATTATTATAAGTTTTATCATTATGATCGTTATTATTGTTATCATTATTGTTATTATTATTAATATTGTTGTTACTGTTGTTATCGTTGTTGGTGTTGTTATATCATCATTCTTATTATTATCATTTAAACTCGTGTTGTCTCCCTTTCAACTTGGTTCCATCCTGTAGTTTTAGTTATTCATCCAAGACCAAATCTTGCACCCTGTTCAAAGAGGTAAGCGACTGCTCGACCTTAGTTTCATCATTTGGAAAGTCATTTACCTAGTCTGAAGAGGTCCAAATAGGTCGAAACGCGTTGTGTTTGCTCTGTAATTTGCTCTCTGGGTTGGCGGCGCAGTGATTCTGTTTCTGCTCTTGCCATCCACTACAAGTGAAGAGTTCTACATACCTCCTGCTTGAACTATTATTCTCCCCTGTGTGCGAGAGAGAGAAAGAGAGAGAGAGAGAGAGGCGGAGAGAGTGCGTGTGTGAGTTGCATCTCGAACCACTGCCAGTCTCTACATAACCTTACCTTCTATTTCCCTCCCTCCCCCCCCCCAGGTACGTCACCAAGGACCTGTACTCGGCCGACAGGTACCCGCCCTATTGCTTAGGCCTGGCCTACTTCAGCAGCATGGGGGTGGCGAAGGGGGTGGTCGCCGTGTCCCCCAACATCCCGTTCTTCCATTTCGAAGACGTGTACGTGGGCATGTGCCTCCAACGCCTGGGCTTCGGCGTGAAGAACCACAACAGCTTCCGGCACCGCTCATCCAAAGACGCCTGCCAGGGCCAGTCTGTGAACGTATCGGCCATCCACAGCGTGGCCCCTTCAGGAATGCAGCAGCTGTGGAACGCCAAGTGCTAGGAGGAGCAGCACCGCGCTTTCGCATAACTACTATCATCACCATCACCACCCATTTAAAGTCGTTTACTTATCTATCTATTTATGGGTTATTTACTTATTCTTTTCTTCTTCCCTTTTTTTTTTAAAAAAACTATTATTCATTTCTTTTCCTTATTGCCCCCTCCCCTGCCCCCTCCCCCCCCCCCCCCCCTTTTTTTTTTTTTTTGTCCCATTAAGCACTATTATCAATCCACTATAATCACTACTATCACACTATTCTACAAAAACAAGCTACAAACCCCATCGTTTCACACCCTCTCCTTTTCCCCTCCGCTTCCTCCCCCTCCGCCTCCCCCCTCACTATTTCCTGTCCCATGATCCTCTCCTGGGTGGCTCCCATTTCCGTCCGGCGGCCATTTTGGTCGGGCAGCGAATGAGAAGAAAAGTATCTATCTTCTTCTAGAGTGATCGTTCTTTCTTGTCTGTTTGCTTCTAAGCCATATATGCGAGGGGTGGTAGTTATGAAGTCTTTGAACCATAATCTACTATTTTCTGCATACAGTAATTGATAAACCTCTGTACTTGTGGAAAAATATACATTTAGATTGCAGTACTGTAACTTTTCAATCACAGAACCCCGCCGTAATTGTACTAACACTATGTCGCTTCTCTTGACTGAAACACAAAAATACAGACTTCCGCTATCCTCCTAGCTCTTCATTTTTACCTGGTTATTTCGCATCTAAATAATTTTTATCATTTAAAAGAGACAGATTAAACAAATTGCCAAAAGGGTGGTATGCATTATATTCTGCTTGAATTTCCATTTGAGTGAGGGAGTGTTCTGTGTCTGCATTCAGTATCAACGTCATCTCCAAATGAAAATACCAAATATGCTGTCAGAAAAAAAAACAACAAAACTATGATCTAGCTTGCTGAAAAAAGACTGGTTCTGTCTAATTCAACGTCTTGTGGAGGAATGGTTCTTCTCCATGTGTCGTAGAGACATTCCGAATTTACCTGACGCCAAAGATCATTCCAGTCTAAAATTTCGATCATGTTTTCAATTGTCCCTTTCGTGTCAGGTGTATGTGTAACTTTTGCAGCAATGATTATTTCGGGTAGGATCCAGAACTAAATTGAAATGACCAACGATTGACACATTTTCAGAATTAAACTCATTTATTTTATCTTTGATTTTTGTAAAACTCAGGATCATCTGTGTTTAGGCCATACACGTACAAGAAAAGGCCTTTTATTTCTTTTATTTTTTTGAGTATTTAAACGAATACCATGACATATTCCCGAAACTACCTTTTGTTATTGCAACCCCATTTTAGTTTAATATGTGATTAGAAAAATAACCCTTGTAGCCTGACTGTCTTGTAAGAAGTAAAAAAGGGGAGGGGTGGTAGAAAATAAGATATTTCTTACCACTCACTAATGAAAAGAAACTACTAATGATATTTCTTACCACTCACTAATGAAAAAAAATAAGGTATTTCTTACCACTAATGAACAGAAAATAAGGTATTTCTTACCACTCAATGAAAAGAAAAAAAAAGGTAAGGTATTTCTTACCACTTACTAATGTAAAGAAAATAAGATATTTCTTACCACTCACTACTAAAATGAAAAGAAATAAGATACCACCACACACTAATGTAAAGAAAATAAGATATTTCTTACCACTCACCACTCATGAAAACAAAATAAGATATTTTACTTACCACTCACTAATGAAAAGAAAATAAGGTACTGTATATCTTACCACTCACTAATGAAAAGAAAATAAGGTATTTCTACCAATCACTAATGAAAAGAAAATAAGCACCATAATTTTCTTACCACCACTAAAAGAAAATAAGGTACTGTAAATAAGATATCTTACCACTCACTAATGAAAAGAAAATAAGGTATTCTTACCACTCACTACTAATGAAAAGAAAATAAGACATTTCCTACCACCCACTAAAAGAAAAAAGAAAATAAATGATATATGCTTACCACTCACGAATGAAAAAAAAATCTGTCTCTTCTGTGGATTGTTTGGGACGGGAAAGTTGATTTTGTGCTGTTCATATCTGACATAGTGTACAAACAAACAAACAAATAAAGCAAACACATAAGCAAACAAACAAACACCAGGGAGACGATGTTTTGCACCGTTCAATTCAGACGAGGGAGAGGCAGGAAGTGACAGCAATAAAGTAACCCAGAAGGAGAGAAGAAAAAGGAAAAAGAAAAGACAAGCAACCAGCAAAGAAAGCAACAAATCCTCCGTTTGTCACATGGGTCACATTCCAATGGTGTAAGCACACGTAGCATTATAATGACAGAGAGAGAGAGAGAGAGACGGACGCTTCAGACGCTTCAGAATCGTTTTTTATTGACAATGACAAAATACAGTCTTCGGGCTATCATTAATGCAGCGTCAAGAATTTATGAAACGAAAAATGTATAATACATTACAAACACGATTCCCGTATTGATCTATTTGGGAATAGTAAAGTTAACGACAAACAAAAGATCACCAAACGTGGGCCTAAATGACCAGCTATGACATACGGAGAACCAAAGCACTGTCTCACAGGGAAACAGCAACCGACATTTTTTTTCTCTCTGATATCATAACATTTCAGCAATATATTTAGCAAACAGACGAAGAATATTTCATCATCAGAAGATAATAGTTCAATCAAAGTATATGGTCTTTCTGGCATCAAATTAAATAGTTTTGATTTTTTCCTTTTATCTTCATATGCCTTACATTGAAATAAAAAGTGCTCTTCATCTTCCTTACTGTTATCTGGACACAACACACATACATCATCAACATAAACTTCATTGCAGAACCATTTCTTATTTGCTTTAAAACCAAGGGTCCGACTTCTAAATCTAGCCAATATGCTTCTATGCCGTTTATTAGTAACAGATTTCAAAAAAAATTTCCGGCTGAAGAATACTTTTAAAGGAATAAAACCATGAATACTTGTCATTTTCTTCCATTTTTGAATGCCAGTTCTGTTTGTAGCAGGCTATCAAGCGATCCTTAAATTCTGACATAAATGCCCTTTCGTTCCCTACCTCTTTGCTGAGCCACACAATACCAACCCATTAATAGTTTAACACATGTTTTACTTTACTAACCCAGTTGCAGTGTCCACTTTCCATTTGTTAATATAGCATATCATATGCTTGTCTACATAGCCTTGATGTTGGAAGTTGTGTCAATTTTAACCAATACTGATAGATTTTGAAAACGTTTTTGAATAAATAAAGGATATCTTCCAGAATCACCATAAGCCATTGTGTTTGATGAATGCAGTGGAATGTTCATGAATCTTTTAATAGCCATAGTATGTACCTTCTCCATTTCCAAATTTTCTTCTAATCCCCAAACTTCTGCAGCATAAGTCAGCATAGGCGCTATTTGTGAGTCAAAT
>JADBJO010007719.1:0-10000 GCA_016801955.1 Conus betulinus | reverse complement strand
CAGTAAAACGCGAAGGGGATCAGTTACAGGACAGTCGTCTTCTTCTTTTTTTTCTTCTTCTTCTTCTTCTTCTTCTTCCTTTTTTCTTTCTTCTTCTTTCTTTTTCTTCTTCTCCTTTTGTTCTTCTTCTTCTTCTTGCTGTAATAAATCAGACCCGTAAGTCATCCCCACAACATCTATACCACATCTATGCCCGAACGTACATAGGCAAGCATGCATCGTATATGAGTACAGCACGCACATCAAGTGCAAACACACATTTATGCACACATACACGCCTGCGCCCGCATGCACAGCTGTATGTGTGTGTGTGTGCGCGCGGGCGCACACACACACACACACACACACACACACACACACCACACACACACACACACCACACACACACACACACAAACAAGAGCATGCAAGCAAGCAAGCAAGCGCGTGCACACACACACGCCACACACACACACACAACACACACACACCACTCCTCTCTCTCATCTCTCTCTCTCTCGTCTCTCTCTCTCTCTCTCCGTCGCACACACACACACACACACACACACACACACACACAACACACACACCACACACACACACACACACACACCACCCACAAACAAACAAACACACACACGTGTGCATATATTCAACCACACACAAAACATGCAGGCGCGCGCGGGGGCACGCACTCAAATTCATACACACTGTAAAATACGAGAGGCAGACTCACTGGACAAAGAAACAGTTTCTAAATACAGTACTAGATACTTATTTGTCAGTAAATTTGAGCAAATGCTGTACACCCATCATCACTTGAGTTACAGGGATATATTGCTATGTTCAATAACATCGCTTATAAAAATGAGAAGAAAAAGAAAGAAAGAAAAAGAAAGAAGGAAAGAAAGAAACCCTTTGTTGTGTGCGTTGGTTGGTGAGTTTCCCAGAGCGAAGCGCTGGTGTGTTTCATTTAAAAAAAAAAAAAAACCGTTTTTTGGGACGTGCATTTTAATGCCAGTGTTGTCGACGACGATAACAAAGGACGGGGATACATAATGGTGGGGGTTAAAGGGAGGGAGAAGCTGGAAAGGAAAGAAGGGGGCAAGGTGTCAGCCTGTTCCAGTGAGCACACACGGACAGACTCACTGTGACAGACACCCGATTGTAGTCAGACTGACCTCAGACTAACCTGACACAGTCGTGCATAAATGTATGATAAACATCGACACATATTTGAATTTTTTTCAGGTTGGCTTTCTCTTCTTTTTTTTTTTTTTTCTTTTGTCTATTTCTTCTTTGTTTCTTGTTTTAGTTTTCCAGAGATCAACGGATTTTGGAATATGTCTGTCTCTGTCTGTCTCTTTCTCTCTGTCTGTCTGTCTGTTCTCTCTTTTCATACACACACACACACACACACACACACACACGCACGCACGCACGCACGCACGCACACGCACCGCACACACAGATGTACACACACGTGCACACACGCACGCACACACGCACGCGCTTGCGCGCGCGCGCGCACACACACGCGCACACACACATTCACACACACACACACACACACACAACACACACCACACACACCACACACACACAACACACACACACACGCACGCACCACACACACACCACACACACACAACCACACACACACACACCACACACCACACACACTTCTACTATTACGCTTTGTAGAATGTCTACAATTAGCAGACGCTGCAGATTACTGGCTACAAACATTCCATACTGTTAATGATAGACATGCTGCATACAAAACACGTCAGCCATTGAAAAAAAAAAAAAAAAAAAAAAAAAAAAAACGCACCCTACGCGAAATGACTGAGGGAACACAAACTGCAATATTCTCTTTTGACATAGGAAGAAAATCAGATGAATTTTTCTAAACAGCAACAATATGTGAATTTACTCGAGCAAAAAAGCTGTAAATGAACGGACCAATAAGACATCCCAATCTAAACAATTTCATATAAGCAACGCTGCGCCGAACGAGCTCAAGAAGCATTTCGAAAGGTGGCAGCAGAACGTATGCTAAAACAATATCATATTCAGCAATCCCAAAGAATATTCGTTTCCCATCGTCGGAGCTTTAATATCCGTAATTGTTGTTAATTATTTTCTTTATATCATTTGAAGGAGACAGCAAGTCGTGCAAATTGATGAAAGTGATGGTGAAGTTTCGAAATCTTTCAGCTCCAGTTTTAATCTGAAAAATTTACTTCCATCTGCAATTAGTGCATGGACAAATGCCACAACACTTTTCAAAGCTGCAAAGTCATTCCCCATTTACAAATCTGCGTGACCAAATCTGAACCAGCAAATTACAGACCATTTCTATGTTTCCCGTACATCCATACCTCCAGAAATACACATAAATAAAACATAATTACGATCAATCATCTAGAGTAAGATAATCTGCTGAGCGATGGTTTAAATCTGATTGGCAGGGAAAATAATGTCATGTCACCCACCCTGTTTTAACAAAGTTTAGTAAATGTATGGCATATGAATATCAACTTTTTAAAAAAGGTGGGGGCGCATTGTTTGTTTTGATTTTGCAAAGGCTCTTGATGATATAGATGACCACATTACTAGTGTGTGGGGGGTGGGGGGGGGGGGTGAGGGCATTTTTGTAAGGCGTCACAGGAAATATGTTTCCAACTGTTTTCCATCATTTCTAGACAGTCCCCTCAACAATTTGTGTCTGCTGAACTTTTGAAACATCCAATAAAATTACCTGTCAGATAAGGAGTACCCCCGGCTTAGCTTTAGATACTTTCCTATCTTCTATGTACGCGATCTCCCTCTTCATACTGAGGAATATTGGGAAACTTCTTGTCATTACACGACAGTTCATACAACAACATTCAAGCTTAGTTCTGTATATGCAATATCACAAAAACTCTGTAGACATCCTGAATTAAAAAAGTGCAGGTGCGAATCGTATGTCACTAAAGCCCAGTAGACTAACGTCATGCTCACTATAGCCCATCAAAGAGAGCAACTATGGAACAGTTCCTTTCGTTTTTTATGGCCATTGTAGAGAATTGAAGAAGTAGACAATCATCGTATTCCTCGACATGATCATTGACAACCTTTCCATGGACTGCTCAGAGACAAATTTTTGCTGCTCACAACACTAGCGGCGAAACAGTAGATCAGGAAAATATACCATTATGCAGGATTAAAAACACACTTTTTTTTAACTTCCATGCCAGGAAAATGAATTCCTGAAGTACATTCACACACCGTCTTCATGTCAAACACACTTGCTGACAAAGGTTGACAGCCCCACCAGGTCCAGTAAACAAAGACAGTTCTACCTTTTAATTTCACAACTAAACTTTTTACACCACACCACACACCACACACCCACACACACACACACACACCCACACACAATGTTTTCATAAAGAACTTTTCTGGTCCTCACAGACCTTTACCAATTCAACATCTGCATGTCTCGTCGAGTTTACAAAGAAATCACTAGCAGACGCTTGTGCCCCTCCCACTAGATGACGGCATTCCCTATTCTAACCAGGAAAAGTTTCCTGAAAGAAAAGCAAAAAGCAATTCATGATCATATTATTCTTTATCTAAAGAACATTTACTTCCTTTTTGTACTCCCAGTTTCGTATAGAAAGGGAGTACTTTACAAGGGAACGGAGAAATGCTGTCTGTGTGTCTTGTCTGGTCGTGTGTCTGTCCGTGGTCAAAACGTGTTCCACTCTCCTCAGCCACGACAAAACCTTCTTTGGCCCGATCTTTCTTAAATTTTGTACGTGTGTTAATTATGGTTCAACGGGATGATGCCCAGTGTCTTATTTTTACCAGAAAAGTGAGCCGTTACTATAATTGCTGCAATGGCCCCCAAAAAAACCGGTTTTTTTCTTTCCCTCTTTATGGAATATCTCAGAAAGTACTTCTTGTATTCTCAGACGAAAAACTTGGAGTTAACGTTTTATATGCTTGGCAAATCTTGTTTTTCTTCTTACGTTTCATTTTTAAAACGCTTTACCTGATGGTTTTCCTCTTTGACTATGGCCGGCCGTGGCTTCATTTTCATCACACAAGACAACCGCCTGTGTCTTATGACAAACTTTGAGGCGTGCATTCCTTCAGAAACTTGCTGTCACCGACGGGCGCCGTCGGAGACCGTTCTTTTCTTCCTCTCTCTCCTCTCTGCTTCACTCCACCAACTCCACGCCTGACAGGTGAACAATCGCCCTGATTTTATCTCTTCAGGCGCAGCATGCCATGGGCTTGCTTCAATATGCTGCTGCACGGTTTTTCCTTGAACCAGAGAAGGGAAGGTCCCTTCCTTTTTCTCTCAAGCAATCCTGCACAGCGCTGAACTGGTTTTTCATCGACCCACAATCCACTAAAAGACAACTGAACACCCGAGGGTGCTGGTGAGGACGCAGAGAAAAAAGCAGCGTTCTTCACCTGGCCTTTTGAGCAGTCCTGTACCACCCTTGGAGCCCTATTGCGCGTGTTGACGATGGGTACAGGCACGCGCAGGACACTCCATTAAGATATCAAGGGACATATAACTGCCCTTAACAGAGATAAAATCAGACTACAGGATGCAACTCATAACACCTTAAAATACATCCCCATTGGTGTACCAGCCCGTATTTTTCATGACATGCAGAGCCCAACCGGCAAAAACCACCACCCTCCAGCTTTCGAGCACACCCCACAGACCCCAGCCACCCCCTGCCCCACGGACAGATTACAGACAGTGCCACTCTCAGACACAGCCAACTTTTCGCCATAAAACGGTCCTTATTCCCTCAAGAGCAAATCCAAAGTTGAGTCTACTTCCAGTCCTTTTTCCCACTGGCAACAATTACTTTCCCTGGCTAGTGGGTCTTTCCTCACCGCACTACTGGACCCTTTCTCTTCCCAGTGTCAGCATCCGAGTTAATGCAAAGAAGATAAAAGAAACAAACAACCCGAGGGTGCTGGGGGGAGGACCCAGATAATCACTGTCCCTTTTTGTAGTTTTCGGTCGACACACTCCCAAAACAAACAAACCACACAACCACCAGGAACTAGGGTACAGTTCCCGTGCGCTTACAATCATGGTCCTGTTTCGAACACTCTCTGATTCAGCCCGCGCAACAAATTGGATTAACCCTTTAAATCACTGAAGATAGAAGTTGCCCTTAACTGAGGCCATTCCCCCTGAATTTTCTCGAAGTCTTACAGAATCGGATCATACAGTCAAGCTGGAGTTATTCCATCATGGGATATATTCCGCTGTTGGGCAAAGGAATGTTCATGGGGTTCCATGCGAAACAACATGATCTTGCGGAGCCCCGTAAAAGTATTCAATCCAAATTTAAAGCGCGAGTTCTAGAAATTCTACAACATTCCACGTACCCCCCCCCCCCCCCCCCCCCAACCGACCCCCCCCCCCCCCGTCCCTACGCTCACCCCCCCCCCCCCTACCTACCCCCCCGCCACCCCCGCCCCTCCCCCCCCCCCCCTCCCCCCGCCCCCCCCCCCCGACACCCCCCCCTCCTACCCCCCCCCCCCCCCCCCCCCCCCCCCCCCCCCCCCTCCCTTTGACCTGTTCAAACACGTGCATCGTTATTCTGGTCTTCTGTTCCTCTTCTCTGTTCACTCGGAAGAGCATCGTTCACATCTTTTCACATAAACGATTTACAGATAATCCATCCTAACTGATAGAACTTGATGCCTACCCGATAGTGTTTTATCACTATATCGTCGTCAACAACAGACCACTTGTTTTACACTTCCCGTTTCCAAAGTGATTGTTTAGCTGGGGGGGGGGTGGGGGGGGGGGGATTTTACCAGTACCGACTGTCTTCAAAATTAACTGCCTTGAATTTTTTTTTTTTTGGAGCAACGTTTAGCCCAGTGCAATGCAAAATGTCAAAAGGTAAAAGAATTCATATGGCTGTACTCAACCGTATACGTGCGTAGCTTCACCTAGCGTACTGCGTGATTTGTTCATATGTTATACTGGAAACGATGAGCAGCATGGTTAATGGGTTTTACTTTTTTAAACGTCGTTGTCTTTGCTTCTCGAGTTTTTGTCTTTCCCTTGTTTTAATATTTGGTTTTCTCCTTTATTCTCCTTAAACTTCTTAGTCCCCACCCCCCACCCCCCTCAACCTCACACAGCGAAGAACAACCCACACACACACAAGCACACACATCACACATCCTGAAAACATGGACAGACCACACAACACACCCACACACACACACCCACACTCACCACACACACACAGGAGGCACACACAGCCCATGCCAACACAGATTAGGCACACACACACAACACCACACACCACAACCACACACCCACCCACCCACACCACCAACAACACAAAACACACACTTTGATAGGGTGATTGTTTGAATAGTTGGTAGAAGCGTATGTTACTAAGGTCGGCCCATTTTGTCCTACGTTTTGCTGCTGGGGTAAGGGAAAAAAGGTTACAACCGTGAATGTGGAAAGTGGTGTAAAATACCTGGTTAATGTTTGTACAGGCCGAAGCAATCGATCATACACCTGGGTTCTCCTCTGTAGACATCGGCATATGGTCTTGCACATGTCCCTGGCGGAGTGAACGCGATCTCCTCCTCGTCCTTCCAGAACACAACCATTCCCCCCCCCACCTCACCCTAACCGCCCACTCCCCCCCACCCCCAACCCAATTCAACACGAAAAAACAAACACACAGGAGACGACAGGCAAGGGTGGTTTATTTAAGCCAGCCCCAGCCGTATCGCTTACAACAAAAATCCTAATGGCCCTTGTGTTGCGTTTTGTGGGTTGTTGTAGGGGGTGGTAAGCTGGCCAAGTAAGGGGGAACCGTGCCAGGCGGCAGAAGACTGACCAGAAAGACACGAGAGAGTAGGTCCAGGCGAAGAAAGGTGGTGTTGGTGGGTGTGGGTGAGAGGGGTGGGGTGGAGCGGTGGGTGTCTGGTTGTGGAGAGTTTGTGGTAGGATGGTAAAATCGGCGGAACTTCAGCGCAGTGAATTAACGCAAGGCTGAGCACTCAAATAAAAACAACCAGGACTAACGATGAACGCACTCTACACTCTTCATACTTTTATTTGTTCAGTTTCCTCCCTCTCTTCTTCCCTGCGCCTTTTTCTTTTTTTCCACCTTTTTTTTTTTATTTTTTTTTTTTTTTTTTCGTTTTTTTTTTTTTTTTGTTTTGTTTTTTTTGTTTGTTTTTTTGTTTTTTTCCACTCTGAGTATATCGTGTATTTGTCTTGGTTGTTTTTGATTTTGATAATTTTAGGAAATGCTCTGCCGCCAAAAACGCCGGCGTCGGACCAAACTGAAATTTGTACTCTTGCCGGCCTCTCGACCTTATGTTGTGTGTGTGTGTGTGGGTAATATTCACTTTTCTTTGCTCAGATTGAACATACAATATTTCAAACTAGCAAAACAGAGACACTCTTTTGAAGGCCATAGCTGAGTTGGTCGTTAACCTCTGTCATCCCTTAACTTCTAAACTTTTTTCCAAAACCTTTTTACCCCGCCGTCACAACATTGTTCGTTCTTCTCTTGGGTCCCTTGGATTTCCTGTCATGTTGGCATTCATGCAAATGAAAGGTTGGTCGTTTGGCCAGAATGCCGCAAACGAAGAAACATTCCAACATGTACATACACCAGAAGTTCAGATTTGAAAAACCGGAGGTTTTGATGATAATCAAAGACCTCTGGCCAGTAGGGAAGACCTGGAATACCACAGACGGATCAACAAGCTTTTTCTCAATGCCGTCCAACCTAAGAATTGTTCCTCTCATCTCTACCTCCTGTGGGGCGCACCGAAATCACGTTTTTTATGGTTTATGCACACTGACGGCATTGCAGCTTCGTTGCCCATTTAAAACATCCATTTTCATCTTTGAAAAGAAGTGAAGAAGCTCTACGCTGCGTCCTCGTGTGCATGAGCTTCGGAAGCATTAACACACTTCTAGTTGAATGTAGTAAGCTACATCAATGTCAGACCTTTACTGCGAGCGCTTAATGAAGAACCTTGTTCTGAGATGTCCCCTGGATTATTGTAGTTTCAGTATTTCGTTTTTTGGACGAGAAATCAATGAGTTGTTTAAAGAGTTTTATGTCCAAGCGATGGAATGTGGCCTGAACTCTCTTTCTGCGGTTTCTTTTGATGCAAACAAATATGGTAATATATTTAACTTGCACTCTTACTTTCAGACTTATCATAATTCTTTTTTTTTTTTTTTTTGTCTTTTTTTTTTTTGTCTTCCATCCCTGATATGGCTTTTTTTGTGTTTGCAGTTCTTCATAACCATTCTTTTTATTTTATTTGTGCTTAACCTATTTAAAGGGTCTGCCTTTTGTTTTGCCCAACTTTTAGCCTAATCATTTGTATTGTTAACCCCTCCCACCCGTTTCATAGGTCACCGCGTCGCTTGACCTATCTTGTTCGTTTTGGAAAGGCCTGTTCAAGGCTGTGTCCTCATCAGCCAATTATTCCTTCTGCTGTCTGTTCGACGACTGTTTTGCAGAGACCGCCATTGAACTTTCAGCGCACCATCTTTCTTGTGTTCTCTTTTTCTGAGGATTCTTTTTCCCTGGTCTTTGCCCCTTGCTTTTCTGATTTCTTTGCCTGTAACAAATAGTTATCGGTCCGCTGAGCCAGCCCCGGGAGACCGTGGACCCCCGTTTTTTTTTGTCTTTGCTTAGGTTGGACTTGATATTTAGATATTAACCATCCTCCTTGTGTAGTCTGTTGCTGTGGATTTTTTGCCCTAGTTACAGACTTCCTATCACGTGTCCCTGGTTTCCCCTCACTTCTCCATCCTCAGCCACTTACCTTGCTTCGTCCCCCGTTGGTTTTCGTCCCTGGGATTATCTCATGTCCCTTTCAAGAACATCTTAACGAATCCAGATCTAGATACTTATACGCTCATTGGTTTCTTTGTTACCCCTCAAGCACAATCTTCTTCTCGAAAGATCTCGTTTGAAGTAATGAAGCCTATATACTCCATCGTTTTGCTCCTCTCTATCCTTCTTCACTGCAGCTCGTGTGGTGAAGGCTTCTCTCCGCTTTGGTTCTGTCATGCTTGTTTTGTTGACCGTAAAGGCTGAACGCCACTACCATTGTTGTCCGGGGTGTCGGCCTATCCGGTACCCGAGGAGCCCTAGCGTCGAGCACCTACTGTTCTGAGATCGGTGTTTATGCTGTTTTGTTTCTATCCCCCATGATTTGAGAACAAACGACGTCATCTCCCGCTGAACCGTGTTCTTGTTGCCTGCGACTTACCACTCCTCTTTTGAAAAATGACACGATCTGGATCTTTTCACGCGCTCACAATTGTTAGATCCGCCGACCGTAATCGGTGTAGAGAACGTCTTGTGGTGCTCACAAATTCGGGACTTTGGAGACTTGACCCATCTACACGGTCTGCCGCCTCAAGTTGCTAATTGAGGGTTTTCACTCTGTGGTGTTGTGTTTTTCGTCTTCTCCCTCCACTCCTTCTTCCTCCGAGGACCACTCTGACTGCCACCCCCACTTTTTTTTTCATCTTCTACAAAGGGGGTGGCTTTCTACATCCCTCTCTCTTTCGACTGGGCGGCCATCGATTCAGCTGTCTTACGCTCCCCTTGATTCTGGAAAAATGGAGGACTAGAGAACGGAAAATTGCGGCATTCTACCCCTGCATGCGATTATCTTTTCATATACATCCCAGCCCCCCCCAACCCCGCTCCAATTTTAGATCTTGTAACCGGTTGGAGCTTTATGGCTACCCTTTATCACAAGGCCCCGCCAAAGAGCTACTAGGGTACCAAAAGTTTATCTTTTTCCTTACCTGGTCACTGCCAGTTCTGTCCGAAACTGGGTTTCCCTTCAGAGCCTTTCTACTACCCGGTCCTCCGGCCAGGTAATCCCTTCTGTGCGATTCCCTAAATCCATTTAGTACACCGACCATGCTGTCCTTTTGTGGAACCCTCTGCCACCGGTTACCGGTTTT
>JADBJO010007718.1:92500-107844 GCA_016801955.1 Conus betulinus | reverse complement strand
TTCTGTCGTTTGATCCAAATGAACTGAATATAATTTCCATACAATCTCCTTTTCTTCTCAGCAGCAATAAAGAGAGTGGGTTCTCTCTCTTTGTCAATCATAGCACAAAACCTGTTCTTATCGGAATTTTGAATAAAATCCAGACATCTCTTGACGACGATGAAGCGTTTTTTTTTCTTTTCTTATCGGAATTTTGAATAACATCCAGACATCTCTTGACGACTACGAAGCGTTTGTTCGTCTGCTTTCAGGTGTGTCTGCAGCTTTAGTCCGTCGCTTTTCATAATGTACACAAAGCGCCTGATTGACATCATCAATAACCATTCTGTTCATTGTGAAATGTACACAAAGCGCTTGATTGACATCATCAATAACCATTGTGAACTGTTCGCTGATGACACACAGTTTGAACTTTCTTACAACTTAGATAACTATGATAGTCTTGTTAACAACTTAGATAACTATGATAGTCTTGTCAACAAGTTTCAAGATTTTGTCTCTGATGTTAAACAGCGTATGTCTAACCACAAACTGACATAAAACGATGACAAAACATAGACTATCTTGTTTCAAACAAACAAGCTCTTGGGTTCAAGATTTTCCATCTTCATCGGTCAACATTACAAAGAAGGCATTTGAGAAATTTCGTTTATGCCATGTTTGAAGATCTTGGGTCTTACATTGACTCCAGTCTCACTGTGAAAACACAGCAGAAGTCAAAGTCTGCGCAGCATCTTGGGCCCTCCGTCGCATGAGTTCCATTCTACCTTTCCTTAAGGAACAGGCCACGAAAATGTGTTTTATTTCTTTATGCATTCCGTCAGGCTAATAGCATTGTTAGGGTGTTCTGTCAGGCTAATAACATTGTTAGGGTGTTCTGTCAGGCTAATAGCATTGTTAGGGTGTTCTGTCAGGCTAATAGCATTGTTAGGGTGTTCTGTCAGGCTAATAGCATTGTTAGGATGTTCTGTCAGGCTAAAGGCATTGTCAGGGTGTTCTGTCAGGCTAATAGCATTGTTAGGGTGTTCTGTCAGGCTAATAGCATTGTTAGTGTGTTCTTGTTTTCCATTTTGTCAGGCTAATAGCATTGTTATGGTGTTCTGTCAGGCTAATAGCATTGTTAGGGTGTTCTGTCAGGCTAATAGCATTGTTAGGGTGTTCTGTCAGGCTAATACCATTGTTAGGGTGTTTTTGTCAGGCTAATAGCATTGTTAGGGGTGTTCTTCCATTTTGTCAGGCTAATAGCATTGTTAGGGTGTTCTTCCATCCTATCAGACTGATAGCATTGTTAGGGTGTTCTTCCATCCTATCAGACTGATAGCATTGTTAGGGTGTTCTGTCAGGCTAATAGCATTGTTAGGGTGTTCTTCCATCCTATCAGACTGATAGCATTGTTAGGGTGTTCTGTGTCAGGCTAATAGCATTGTTAGGGTGTTCTTCCATTCTGTCAGGCTAATAGCATTGTCAGGGTGTTCTGTCAGGCTGATAGCATTGTTAGGATGTTCTGTCAGGCTGATAGCATTGTTAGGGTGTTTTGTCAGGCTAATAGCTTCGTTAGGATGTTCTGTCAGGCTGATAGCATTGTTAGGGTGTTTTGTCAGGCTGATAGCATTGTTAGGATGTTCTGTCAGGCTGATAGCATTGTTAGGGTGTTCTGTCAGGCTGATAGCATTGTTAGGATGTTCTGTCAGGCTGATAGCATTGTTAGGGTGTTCTGTCAGGCTAATAGCATTGTTAGGGTGTTCTTCCATTCTGTCAGGCTAATAGCATTGTCAGGGTGTTCTGTCAGGCTGATAGCATTGTTAGGGTGTTCTGTCAGGCTGATAGCATTGTTAGGGTGTTCTGTCAGGCTAATAGCATTGTTAAGGTGTTCTTCCAGATGTACCTGCAGCCTGATTCCAGCCAATTTAGTGTGTGCAAGATTCAGCCATCTGCCTTGAGCGCACGGTGCCAGAACTGAAGCACACAGTTTTGAAAGCGAGGTATCTTCAGGCGGAAACTAAAACACTCTTAAAAGAGAAATGACCGTACCGCCGAGCGTAAGAGACAAACACATTGCGTGTTTCGTCTTGCAATATGTTTGTCTTTTTCGTTCGGCAATACAGTAATTTCTCTTTTTAGTTTGCTATCACACATAGATCTGTCGGATCAACAATACTGGCCCACACCCGACCATAGGATCCAATATAACTGTGACTGTCGATGCTATAAAGCCCCACTCTGTCTTTCTGAACCCTGTTCTTTTTCCTCTGAAGATTGCATATTTTGAGTTTTCGTTTATCACCACGAGCAGCAGGAGGGCATACTCCCATTCAGGGATGATGCTCTGGAATTGAGTCCCGTTCAAAATGCAACACACTCTTTGCTTTCTGACCTTCAATCGTCACTCAAAACTCACAAGTTGAAGAGACAGTCGCACAACACCACCTGAAAGGTGCTGAACTGCTGTTTGTCACCTGTACTTTTTGCTCATATGCAAATGAGATGCACACCTGTTTTATAGTGTGTGTGTGGAGGAGGGGGGGGGGGGGGGGGCGGGTAGGGAGGGGTGTGTGCGTACGTACGTGTATGTGTGTGTCAAAAGTTTTTAAGATTTTTAAAGCGCATAGTAGCCTACATAGTTAGGAAGACACGATAGAAATTGTCTTCATTATTATTATTATGATCATCATCATCATCATCATCATCATCATCATCGTCGTCGTCGTCGTCGTCGTCGTCGTCGTCGTCGAGACACGGATAAACAGACTTTTGGAACCACACGTCTGGAGACACCTTTGGAACTTTTGGGGGAAGCTGTTTGAAATTCTAAGACTGTGGAGGACACAGGGCTAGCGCAGAGACCATGTGGATCCTCATAGCCTGGAAGGCTATGTAAATCTGGGGCTTGGAAAGGCCGTGTAAACCTTCTTGTGAAGGTCATGTAAAACTTAAGTTTAAGGAGGCCAAGTAAACCTTCGTGTGGCTATGCAGAGGGGGAGGGGGGGGGGGGGGGAGCTTTGTAAACCATATTACTAGTAAGGACAAGTAAACCTTAGGGTTGGGAAGCCGCGTAAACCTTGCGGTGGTGGGCCGTGTAAACCTTATGGTGGGTGGGCTGTGTAAACCTTATGGTTGGTGGGCCGTGTAAACCTTATGGTTGGTGGGCCGTGTAAACCTTATGGTGGGTGGGCTGTGTAAACCTTATGGTGGGTGGGCCATGTAAACCTTATGGTGGGTGGGCTGTGTAAACCTTATGGTGTGTGGGCCATGTAAACCTTATGGTGGGTGGGCCGTGTAAACCTTATGGTGGGTGGGCTGTGTAAACCTTATGGTGGGTGGGCCATGTAAACCTTATGGTGGGTGGGCTGTGTAAACCTTATGGTGGGTGGGCTGTGTAAACCTTATGGTGGGTGGGCCATGTAAACCTTATGGTGGGTGGGCTGTGTAAACCTTATGGTGGGTGGGCTGTGTAAACCTTATGGTGGGTGGGCCATGTAAACCTTATGGTGGGTGGGCTGTGTAAACCTTATGGTGTGTGGGCTATGTAAACCTTAGGGGTGGGTGGGCCATGTAAACCTTATGGTAGGTGGGCTGTGTAAACCTTATGGTGTGTGGGCCATGTAAACCTTATGGTGGGTGGGCTGTGTAAACCTTATGGTGGGTGGGCTGTGTAAACCTTATGGTGGGTGGGCCATGTAAACCTTATGGTGGGTGGGCTGTGTAAACCTTATGGTGTGTGGGCTATGTAAACCTTAGGGTGGGGTAGGCTGTGTAAACCTTATGGTAGGTGGGCTGTGTAAACCTTATGGTGGGTGGGCCATGTAAACCTTATGGTGGGTGGGCTGTGTAAACCTTATGGTGGGTGGGCTATGTAAACCTTAGGGTGGGTAGGCTGTGTAAACCTTATGGTAGGTGGGCTGTGTAAACCTTATGGTGGGTGGGCCATGTAAACCTTAGGGTGGGTGGGCTGTGTAAACCTTATGGTGTGTGGGCTATGTAAACCTTAGGGTGGGTAGGCTGTGTAAACCTTATGGTGGGTGGGCTGTAAACTGTATGGTGAGTGGGATGTGTAAACTTTATGGTGGGTTGGCTGTGTAAGCCTTATGGTGGTGGACTGTGTAAACGTTATGGTGGGTGGGATGGGTAACCTTACGGTGGGTTGGCTGTGTAAACCTTAGGGTGGGTGGGATATGTAAACCTTATGGCGTGTGGGCCATGTAAACCTTACGGTGGGTGGGCCATGTAAACCTTATGGCAATTGGGATGTGTAAACCTTATGGTGTGTGGGCCATGTCAACCTTATGGTGTGTGGGCCATGTAAACCTTATGGTGTGTGGGCCATGTCAACCTTATGGTGTGGTGGGCCATGTCAACCTTATGGTGTGTGGGCCATGTCAACCTTACGGTGGGTGGGCCATGTAAACCTTACGGTGGGTGGGCCATGTAAACCTTATGGCAATTGGGATGTGTAAACCTTATGGTGTGTGGGCCATGTCAACCTTATGGTGTGTGGGCCATGTCAACCTTATGGTGGGTGGGATGTGTAGACCTTATGGTGGGATGGTGGTTGGGCCATGTAAAAAGGCATGGTGGATGGGCCGTGTAAAGTTTTGGATTGGGGAGATGCTGAAAGCCTTCTTGTGGTGATATTGTCATCACAATTTGAAAGGAAAAAAAAAAAAAAAACAGAAAAATAAAAAAAAAGGGGGGGGGGGGGGGGGGGGGGAAGGGGGGAAAGAAAGAAACCTTTACAGAAGATTGAGTACAAGTCTGCTATGAATGATTTATCTTAGGCTCTGATCTTTTTTCAGCAATCGAGCGGGTAGACTCGGATCTAATTTCAGTGATTGAACAGGTAGATTCGGATCTAATTTTTGTGATCGAGCAGGTAGGCTCAGATCTCTTTCAGTGATCGAACAGGTAGACTCGGATCTAATTTCAGTGATCAAACAGGTAGATTCAGATCTAATTTAAGTGATCGAGCAGGTAGGCTCAGATTTATTTTCAGTGATCGACTAGGTGGGCTTGAGTCTATTTTCAGTGATCAAGTTGGCTTGGAAGTTCCTCTCCTCCTCCACCTCCTCCTTCATGTCACTCCCTGCCAAGTTCTCTTGGAAGTTTTGTTGCCGTCTGGTCGGAAATGACCACAGAGTTGTGCCCCTTCTCAACGCCAGGATTTAAGGCGTCACGTCCTACAGTCACGTTGTTTGGGTGGATTATTGAGTCTTCGCTGGCTTGATAGTATAAAAGTATAGTAGATAAGTTCACTGAAATGTTGAAAAACAAAAGCATCTACTATTGAAGAGTATGCTAGACTAAATTCAGTTAGTTATATGTTGTCTAAATACAGGGGTCTGCCATTGAAAACTGTGGGTAGAATAAGTTGATTGAAATGTTGCATGACAAAAGTCTGGAGTTGAACAGTATTGTGGAAAAACGTTCAGTTGTATGTCACAGAAATACAGAGTTTTTTCAACTGAAAAGTACGGTAGAATAAGGCCGTTTACATGTTTTCACATATTTTTGTGTACCTTTGACTACTGAGAGTAGTTTTTTTGTAAATATACTGTGTGACGTTGAACAAATTAATATCTTGATCATTTTATGGAGACTCCATTATTGAAGAAAAATAAAATCATGTCTACCCATACATTGGCCTGTTCTGGTTCTGTTGTCGTGTGTGACGATATCGAGCAAGCATGCATGCCTGCACAACCGTCTGAATATTTTGTTCTGTCCATACACTTAGACAAACCATTTTGGTAACAGAAACAAATGATAAGATCCATATGAAACATCATATTAAATAGGAATGACCACTGTCTCTATGTCGTAGTAAAGCCATATCATTGAACAAAGTAAACCAGAACAAGCAATACAGTACATACCTGCCATCAATGTAATTCTTGTGCCTGAAGAATGATTATGACATTTCGTGGAACTGCCACAAGCAACGAAGACCAATTTCACACATATAGAATTACCTACGTACAGCTCGCATATCATCTCTTCTTACCTTCATTTTTCCCGGAACCTCATTCACACACACTCCCTCAATACACACAAGAGAAACACGCATAGACACACAAACACATAAAGAAAAACACAGACAGATAGGCAGACAGATAGACAGAGAGATAAAACAGACACACAGACAGACCGACAGATAGACACACAAATACATAAAGAAACAGACAGATAGACAGAGAATTAGACAGACACACAGTCAGACACACACACACACACACACACACACACACACACACACACACACGCACACGCACGCACGCACGCACGCACGCAAACACGCACGCACACACACACACACACACACACACACACACACCCACACACACACACACACACACACACTCTCTGTCTGTGTGTGTGTGTGCGCGCGCGCGCGCGTGTGCGCATGTGTGGTGTGTGTGTGCACAGGCGCAGGCGCGTGTGCGTACGTGCGTGCATGCATGCGTGCGTGCGTGCGTGCGTGCATGCATGCGTGCCGGCGCGCGTACATGCACGCGAGCGTGCGCGCGTGCATGCATACATGCATGCATGTGTGCGTGTGTGTGTGTGTATGTGTGTGTGTGTGTGTGTGTGTGTGTGTGTGTGTGTGTGTGTGTGTGTGTACTTACACATGGCAACAGAACAAAAGAAGAAAGAAAGCTGCTTTTGATCACAATGTGTTTACATATGAGTAGAAAGCAAAGCAAAGAAGAAACAGCATTTCTGTAGTTCATAGAGCGTTTACAGAGGGCTACAAAACAAAGGAAGATAGAGCAACTTCTACAGATCAAAATGTGTTTTTGCACATACCCACAGAACAAAGGAAGAAAGTAGCACTTGCATAGGTGTTTATTTATTGCTACACAACAAGGGAAGACAGAGCACATTCCGGACTGATGAACGTGTGGAAGACGGCATAGTCATGCCGCTGGTCCAGTCGTCGTTATTTCTCTGAAACATACAATGACACTATAAGGACGGTGATTGCTGATAGTAGTCAATCCACTAATGAATGAGTCAACCACCAAACATTAACTAAGCTATTCAATTAATTGCCTGCTCGTCCACCCACCTAACTTCCTATCTCATATCACTAAATAAGCTATTTAGTTAATTCGCCTACATATCCACCTATCCACCGACCCAACTTCCTATCTACCATCCACACTGTCTGTCTATTTCTACATCTGCCTGGGTCTGCGGCCTCTTCTATTTCTTTTTTCAAGGAACGTTGGGAAAACACATACACACACATGCGCGCGCGCGCGCGTTATGAGAGAGAGAGAGGAGAGAGAGCGAGAGATGAGAGAGAGAGAGGAGAGAGAGAGAGAGAGAGAGAGAGAGAGAGAGAGAAGAGAGAGCGAGAGAGAGTGAGAGAGAGAGAGAGAGAGAAGAGAGAGAGAGAAAGAGAGAGAGAGCGAGAGAGAGAATTTGAGTCAGATTCAGATCAGTTCAGATGTCAGAGCAGGAGAGGGAGAAAGGGATGGATACCAATGTCCCTCCATAAAACAAAAGAATTCATGGACGATACATTGTGCCACAAGTCCTTGGGAACTGGACCCATGTCAGATGCCAAATGTGAGCAGCACAGAGTGCTAGACATCTCCACACCATAAACAAAAGAATTCATGGACGATACATTGTGCCACAATCCTGTGGAACTGACTGGCACAGATGGCTGAAGTCAGGATGCCAATGTGAGCAGCAGTGCTAACATCTCCACACGCCATACGTCGGGTAGTGGCCCATCTGAACAGCGCAGAGTGCTAACATCTCCACAACGTCATACATCGGTAGTGGCCCATCTGAACAGCGCAGAGTGCTAACATCTCCACACGCCACACGTCGCTAGTGGCCCATCTGGGACCTTTGCAAGACCAGAGATTCTACATTGTATCCATTCCAGACTCATCTAGGACGGTCAAGGGAAGCCGTGTCGACTCAACAGCGCTTGGCGAGTCTGAAAAACGACGAGAAACAAAGTTATCGGAGTGAAGCACTTTTAATGTCCATCCCCAATACTTGGACCACAGACAGAAAAAGACACTCAGCACTGTTAATAATGTCCATTCACAATACTTGGATCACACAGACAGAAAAAGACACTCAGCACTGTTAATAACGTCCATTCACAATACTTGGATCACACAGACAGAAAAAGACACTCAGCACTGTTAATAATGTCCCATTCACAATACTTGGATCACACAGACAGAAAAAGACACACTCAGCACTGTTAATTACGGACAGAAAAAGACACTCAGGGCTGGTCCCAGAGAAACAAAGGTCGTAACAACTACCGTGATGAAGCGGTCTGCTTCGAGAACTGGAGGGCTGGCAGGTCGCGAGTTTGAATCCCATCAAAGGCGTCTATTGTGTGGTATTTTTCGCTCCCTGCTCGCTGCTGTCCAGGGTTGGAGCAAGCAGGTGCTCAGTGAAGAGGACTGAAATCAGAAGACTGAAATCAGAAGACCGAAATCAGAAGAATGAAATCACACAGTCAGCACATGCGTGCTCTGAGAGTGCTGGTCTCGTTTCCTGACCTCAGCTGCAGGTGTCTGTATCTCTCGGGCCTGCTTGGCGCCGGAATTCATGAAAGGAAACGGGCATTGCAACCCTGACATGTAGTCTCTGAGAGGCTTGAACTCATCATCCATCATCGGCTTCTTCTTCTTCTTCTCTTACTGACAGACAAAGGAACAAAGCGACAGACATGGTTAAAAGACACAAAACTTACTTGATAGAGGTCACATTCATGACTTTGCGTACGAGCGCAGAGGATAGGATTGAATCTAATAATGATAAATAAGAATTTATATTTATGAAGCACACCACCCGGGCAGCTGCTGCAGGTGTTTTTACAAAAACAAAATGATCCATACGTACAATACACAAAATATTCTGAATGATATATTACATTAATACCATACATATATAACACATTACTTTAATATCATACATATGAAACACGTTACAATAATATCACATATCTAGAACATAACATCAACATTACACTTATACACACCAAAACATATCAGAAACTATCTATAAACATTAAAATAAAGAAAACAAAAACGTGTTTTTCGTCATAATCATTGATATCAAAACAAACCATCAAACATTCCCTCACATTCACGCACACACACATATGCAGCACATTCATCATCAAACAAAGCACACACATGGATAACTATACACTCTTTACATGGCCAACTATACACTTTTTACATGGACAACTATACACTCTTTACATGGACAACTATACACTCTTTACATGGACAACTATACACTATTTACATGGACGCACACCAGAACCAGATTTGCTGCCCACAACAGACATGAGCTTTCAGGCCCAGTTTCCAAAGAGGCGAGGGGGCTGGTGCCTAATGCCGTCAGGGAGGAGAGATGAGTTTTCAGTCCCAGAGTCCAAAGAGGCGAGGGGGCTGGTGCCTAATGCCGTCAGGGAGAGATGGGTTTTCAGGCCAATTTCCAAAGAGGCGAGGGGGCTGGTGCCTAATGCCGTCAGGGAGAGATGGGGTTTTCAGGCCAATTTCCAAAGAGGGCGAGGGGGACTGGGGCGGCCTAATGCCGTCAGGGAGAGATGAGTTTCAGTCCAGAGTCCAAAGAGGCCGAGGGGGCTGGCCCGGAGTGGCCTAATTCCCGTCAGGGAGAGATATTGGTTTCAGGCCAGAGTCCAAAGAGGCGAGGGGGCTGGTGACTAATGCTGCCAGGGAGTTCTATGTTGACGGGGGTTTGAAAAGACAAAAAAGATCTTTGTCCGTCTGTGCGCTGGTGCGAGGTATTCTGAGAAGCCGCGTGTCAGAGGAAGAGCGGAGATGGCGAGAGGGAGTAGAGATCTGAACGACTTCAGACAGACCTTCTGGTCAGGAGCCACTGACAGACAAAAGTCAGAGTAGATCATTTTCAAAAGGCATTTTTGAAATAACTCCGCCAATGAACATGGACAAACGAATCACAAGACAAAACACGACGCGTTTTGACCTCTCAGATCTTCTTCAGGCAAGAGAAACAACACTCAGGACACACGAAAGTGAAGAACAGGCCATCACTTATCTTCTCATATTCGGCGCAAGATGGACGTCGAGTAGATAGCTTGTAAACCAGTGGAGGGCGCGTGATGAAGAGAAGAAACGTTGTCAGATTTAGTGCTGGCAGATGAATCTGGCATCGCTGTTCTGGACTCTTTTGAAGTTTAAACATATTTAGGGAGGCCAGCAAGGAAGAAGGACAATAATCCATTCTTCAGAAGGACAAAAGCGCACGCAAGTTTTTTCTTTTTATGACATCAGCAGCAGAGTGAAGGAGGAGGGGGGGAAAAGGATCTCTCGCTATATCAGACACGCAGCATATATTAGGCAATCTGAAATGCAACTGATGGAAAACGAAAAGAGACGGGTCAAGAGTTATACCAAGACAGCGAACAGCAGAAAACAAACAAAAGCATCAGTCTGTCAGCCTACCTGTATCAGTCTGGTAGTAGGTCTGTGAATTTCAAATACCGTAATATTCACCGTGAAGTTGTTTTTTGATGGTCAAAATCCGCCGTGTGTGAATGGCACAGGTGGTCTGAGTCACGTGATGGTCAGTGGCACAGGTGGTCTAAGTCAAGTGATGGTCAGTGGCACAGGTGGTCTAAGTCAAGTGATGGTCAGTGGCACAGGTGGACAGAGTCACGTGATGGTCAAAATCAGTCGTGTGTGGGCACAAGTGTGGTCTGACTTCAATGCTGAGGTGCTCGGTGAGTGAGATGTTTGGTTCCCTCAAACGTCCGGGTCTCTCCGTCATTGCATGTGGCCAAATATTACCCGTCAGCCCTCACATAGCAGAATGCATTATATGCAGGTATCCTCTCTCTCTCTCTCTCTCTCTCTATCTCTCTCTCTCTCTCTCTCTCTCTCTCTCTCCACTGTATATTTTTATGAGTGTCTGTGTGCGCGCGCACACGCATACGTACGTGTGTGTGTGTGTGTGTGTGTGTGTGTGTGTGTGTGTGTTGTTGTGTGTGTGTGGGTGTGTGGTGTGTGCGCGCGCGCGCGCGCGCGCGCGCGCTGTGGGACTTGGGTTGGGCGCGTACTGTACAACAACTCCTCGTCCCTCTGTCTTTGCAACCAACCTTCTCCTCTCTCTTTTCTCTCTCGTCTCTCTCTCTCTCTCTCTCTCTCTCGCCCTCTCTCTCTCCGATCTCTCTCTCTCCTCTCTCTCTCTCTCTCACCTCATCTCTCTCACACACACACACACAACACGTACACACACACACACACCACAACACACACACACACACACAGAGAGGAGAGAGAGGAGAGAGAGAGAAATGAGAATGCGCTGTGGTCAGTCTCCCCCTCTTATGTAAAAGAGAGAGAGACAGAAGGACAGACCGACAAACAGACAGAGACCGGGAAAGACAGAGACGCTGACAGACAGGCAGAAAGTCAGGGAGAGAGAGGGTCCGAGACAGACAGACAGAGAAGACAGACAGTCAGAGAGACAGGGTTCGAGACAGACAGACAGACAGACAGCAGTTCAATACAAGCTGTGGGCAATAGGGCCTTTTCGGACAGGCCTCCCAACTGTAAAGCCCTCAAGCACTTTTAACGGTGGTCTCTTCTCTCGCCTTGTCAGCTGTCACTCTTTTCTGGATATTGACAGGCAGTTCACCCTCCACCCACCAACCCCCCCCCCCCCTCCTCCCTCCACCCCACCCATCTATGATACAGATGTGATGGGAAAGTCACGATCTGTCGAACACCTCGGATTACTGAAAACCTGACCAGGTTTCTACGTTGACAGACCTTATTTTGCTTTTTTCAGCACATCTCTCTCTCTCTCTCTCTCTCTCTCTCTCTCTCTCTCTCTCTCTCTCTCTCTCTCTCTCTCTCTCACACACACACACACACACACACACACAAACACATACACACACACGTACGCACGCACGCTCGTATGCACGCACGCGCACGCGCGCGCACATACACGCCATGCCCGCGCACATGTGTACACACACTCACGTACGCACATATGCATCTGCATACAAATACGCTACCCGCCCCCTTTCTCCCGTCCTCTGCAAATGCGCGCGCCCTCCATACTCGCGTACGAGTAAACGCTTGCATGCACGGAGAGAGAGAGAGAGAGAGAGAGAGAGAGAGAGAGAGGAGAGAGAGAGAGAGAGAGAGAGAGAGAGAGAGAGAGAGAGAGAGAGAGAAGAGAGAGAGGAGAGAGAGAGAGAGAGAGAGCGGGAGGTGAGGTTTCCAAATAGCAAACAGAATAATGTATCTGTGGAAATCTCGGATTGTCGCGCCTCGGACTCGCGTAGTGGACATGATGGGGTCGTGGGTTCAATTCCCTTCAGATCCATTATTGTTGGATCATTCAGCCTTGGCCTGCTCCTGTCCAAAGTCAAGTTTTTGCTGTGAATTCAAAGGAGAAGTCTGGAACAACATAGTCCGCTTTCGTCTCTCTTAACGACAACGTCTTTGACGGTGTTGATCCAGGTCAACACTGCAGGTGTCTGTATCTCTCGGGCCTGGTTGACGCCGAGAGATGTACAGTGATAGGAAGCGCAGAGTACAGCTAGCCTGTCATGTGGTCTCTGGTCAGAACGGGACTCCACCACACCATTGTCATCGTTCTCATTGATCAGCATGAAAAAAGCACAAAACTGCGTCCTGCGTGTTCTGATCAGAGCTCACACCACTGAACGCCACCGAAGTGACTTGGTAGCAGGACAACTGTGGGCTGCCTCATGGTGACCTAAAAATGACTGCTCCGTGTAGACTGCCGGTGCTGAGGTTGTGGCCAAACCACACCTGTGTGTGGCTGTATATCAGGAGTTGGAGTGAGCGGTATGAGAAGTAATCGGACTGGGGAAAGGCAGGTTATCATCATCATCATCATCATCATCATCATCATCATCATCATCACATCATCATCATTATCATCATCGTCATCACCATCGTCATCATCATAGCGGTCGTCGTCGTCATCATCGTCATCGTCATCATCATCATCATCGTCATCATCATCATATCATCATCATCATCATCATCATCATAGCCGTCGTCGGTCGTCGTCGTCGTCGCCGCCGCCGTCGTCGTCATCATCATCATCACCATCATCATCATCATCATCATCATCATCATCATCATCATCGTCATCATCATCATCATCATCATCATCATCATAGCCGTCGTCGGCGTCGTCGTTGTCGCCGCCGCGCCGTCGTCGTCATCATCATCATCACCATCATCATCATCATCATCATCATCATCATCATCATCATCATCATCATCTTAAGCATCATCAACGTCGTCGTCGTCGTCGTCGTCGTTGGAAATAGCCTGTGATGGTGTATTGAATAGTAAATGACGAGTCATACTGCTCTCTCTTTTATTTCCTTAATTTTTTTTCAAACCCGGGATTGTGAGCTGAGATTGAGCTAATTCAAAGATCAAAAAGAATTTAGATTACGCTGGTCAAGAAGATAAAGAATGGCCGAACCGCTTTGCTTTCACACTGTATCTATTTCACCATTCGTTGTGCTGAAAAAGAAGCAAGCATTATCTGCCAAGCATACACGCATACCGTTAAGTCTGCGAACGCGGGCTGGTACACCCATGGGAATGCTGCTTTAAGGCTGTTATGAGTTGCATCCTGTAGTCTGATTTTACCTCTGTTCAGGAGCAGTTATGTCCCTTTGATATCTTAATGGAGTGTCCTGCGCGTACCTATACCCATCGCCAACACAGCGCAGGCCTCCAAGGGTGGTACAGGACTGCTCAAGAGGCAGGTGAAGACAGTGCTTCTCTGGGTCCTCTCCAGCACCTTCGGGTGTTTCTTTCTTTTTCTTCGCCAAGCATACACGCATACCGCTAAGTCTGCGAACTCGGAACACGTGAGAGAGAGAGAGAGAGAAGAGAGAGAGAGAGGAGGAGAGAGAGAGAGAGAGAGAGAGAGAGATGAGAGGAGAGAGAGAGAGAGAGAGATACTCACTGCATGGTGAAGGCCGTTAAGAATAACTTAATTACGGACAGTCAAGAGTATGGAACCACCCGCCTCCCATCTGCAAACAAACAAGCAAACAAAACACTATGACAAAACTATTATGGATAGGACACTGACACTATTATGGATAAGATGCTAACACTATTATGGATAAGACGCAGACACCGTATTTAAACAAAGAAACAAACCCAAAAAAATCAAACCAACAAAACAAAATCTCCATCTCTGCCGGTTCTGGCAAAGGGAGACACTGTTGAAGCAAACCATCACGAGAACTCTTGTTGCCTCCCTTGCTGATGAAAACCAACGGTGGTCCAGTTAACACGACAGAAGGGATTTTACTCCCTTTTCCCATTCTGTATCCCCTCTCCCCCCCCCTCCCTCTCCCCCTCCTCCTTGTTTTTCCAAATTGAATATGTTTTCATTATGCATTTCAAGAAATGCACCGTACTACGTATAGTGCAATATGTCAGATTCTTGAGCTGTATTATTATCTGTACCTACAAAAAAAGGGTAAACTGCAATGTGTATGTCGTGCTTGGCAGTTCTGCTAGGCGCCTTATTATTAACTGAAAGTGCATTGCGCTGCATGTAGCAGTACATGTCAGATCTGTATGATTATTAATGATAAAAAAAAAAAGAAAAAAAGCATTGCACCGCATGTAGAACTCTTGTTAGGTTCTACATCATTATCAATTACATAAGGCGGATTACATATCATCAATAGGACCCCCCCCCCCCCCCCCCCCCCCCCCCCCCCCCCCCCCCCCCCACCCCATTTTCCTGAAATGTCTGTGATGGGTGTTCCAGGGTTGATTGATTTGTTTGTATTTGCATTTGTTTTGCTGTATCATCGTTTTGTGTTCTCGTTCCCTCGTCCACAGCCACTGCGTGTCTGTTGTGTGCTGACTCAAGTACCACCACTTCCTGTCTGTTGTGTGCTGACCCAAGTACCACCACTTCCTGTCTGTTGTATGCTGACCCAAGTACCACCACTTCATGTCTGTTGTGTGTGCTGACCCAAGTACCACTTCCTGTCGGTTGTGTGCTGACCCAAGTAGTACCACCACTTCCTGTCGGTTGTGTGCTGACCCAAGTACCACTTCCTGTCTGTTGTGTGCTGACCCAAGTACCACTTCCTGTCGGTTGTGTGCTGACCCAAGTACCACTTCCTGTCTGTTGTGTGCTGACCCAAGTACCACTTCCTGTCTGTTGTGTGTTGACCCAAGTACCACCACTTCATGTCTGTTGTGTGCTGACCCAAGTACCACCACTTCCTGTCTGTTGTGTGTTGACCCAAGTACCACTTCCTGTCTGTTGTATGCTGACCC
>JADBJO010007718.1:85000-90000 GCA_016801955.1 Conus betulinus | reverse complement strand
TATTAGACGAATGAAACAAGTTAAACAGCCGTTACTAAGATATGAACAATTGACCGTTGCTCAGAGCTTAACGCTTGAACACATATCACATAATCATAATACCTCTAAAAGTAATTTTTTTCTTTCTTCTGTAATGTGTCGAGGAGATTGACAGTAAAATGGGAGACAACTGACATCAATATAGCTTTTCGTGGCTGCTGTCACGTGCATTATGTCTGTCGTGCAATGGCGAACGCTGGTTGGTGCGTTCTGTTCCCCCCGTGCCATGTCGCCTTCTGATTGGCTGTTCAGTGCTGGGAACGTCCAATAAAAGGCTTCACGGCCAGCAGAGCTGGGGCAGGTTTCCTGACGCAAACTTCTCATCATGTTTGGATACGTTGTGGTAAGTGGACAACACTCTGTGGTATAAAGACTCGCAGCTTTTCCCGTGAGAGAAATAAAAACCATTTAGTAACTAGCTTTCGTTTTGAGGCTAGTAACTTTTCGTACTTTGACTCTCTTCAACAAGGGAGGAAAAAAGGATAACTTTATGAAAAAAAGAAACAAAAAAAACAAGACAAAAGCAATCTCTTTCAAGTTCATTGTTCAGTCAGTTTTTCTGCTGTAGGCCTGTGTCTCGGTTAGCCAGTATGTCCAATGTATTTCAAAGCCTGTTTTCTTGTGGAAATTTTGGGTTAACGGCAGATTCATAAGTGGGTGAAAAGCGAGAGTTATAACATCGTGTGAAAAACATTAATTTTCGTGGTGCGCATGGGTTTGAGTCAGAGCAAGAGAGAGAGAGAGAGAGGGGGTAATTCCCATAGACCTCGGCTCCTCAAGAGGGGAAAAGGAGAGCACTGGCTGCATTTAGATCAAACTGTTTTTAATTGACACGTCGCCTTTCATACAAGTAAATAACCCGTATACAACATGTTCATTCGCATATGACTTGAACAACGTGAAACGAAGCGAAGATCTTTCTCTACAAAACAAAAATGCAATAAACTATCTTTTAACGAATAGTATTTTTTTTTTTTTTCAGATAGACCTAAGTTCACAATGGACTTCATCTGTTTAAGGTTGAGAATACAAAGAACAGACCAAATTGCCAACCTTTGCTACAATGATGATTTTAAAATGTAATATCCAAAAAGACCATTTTTCATTTGGATATTTTAAAAATACATTTTGACATGAATATCAGACGTCTTGCTGTCCATATTGGCCTACAGTGAGAATGTTGAATTTCAGAGTCAGTTTTTAGATCTTTTGTGGGGCCCTTTCAAGCCTGTCACAGGGCAAAACAAAAAGTGTAGTTCATTGTCGATTCATGGAATGAAACTGCTTGCTCTGAAAAAAAAACAAACAAACAAACATACAGACTAACAAACAAGTAAGCAGACTCAACGAACACTACAGGCCATTTCCAACAACATATCACAGCTAATCTGGTGACATTCTCACAGCGGGAAACACCAGGCTTTCCTTGAGGACACTGGTCATTTCATATAATTGAACATGAATTGAGGCAGGGAACAGTAAACAATAAACATAAACAAGTAGGGAAACTGTGGCTCCCATAAGAAAACCTAACACAGAGTATTATGGACTGTGGTGTGTCCAGGCCAGCACAGACACACAATCAGCCGTGTCTCCTTGATGAGTCCGACCCAGCGGACGAAAGGCCTAGGAACAGGCAATACAAATAGATCTACCTTCAAGAGGAATTACCATGGTTCCTTCGTGCAGCAGTGAAGAGTTTTCATATGTACAATATATTTTCTTAATTTCATGTTTCTTATTTTCTTCATCTCTCCCCCCCCCCCCCCCCCCCCCCCTCCCTTTCCCCTTAAGTTCAAATCTTTGCCAGGTCTTACTGTGATGACAGCGGGATTGTTAGCCTGCGCTTGTCTTTCCCCCACTCTTAGATTGTTTGTCTTTGTATTTGTCTGACTTGATTCAAGTTTAAAGGCTGCGCCAGGCTTGAATAAAAGCTACTCTGTGTTAGGTTTTCTTATGGGAGTATAAGTGACCCTACTTGTTTATTGTTCATTCCATATAGGGTTTTTTTTTTTTTTGTTACCAGTTGAAAAAAGTACAAGTTTAATTATTAAAATATGCATAAAAGCCTTTTTGTTGTTGTTGTTGTTGCTCTTAAATCATGTTATATTCAGTGATTGTTGCTGAAGATTCCATGTGATAGGCAATTTCACGCAGTTCGCTGCCAGTGACGTGAAACTATCCAATTTTCAAAGCTATACACACATTTAGCAGTTGCGAAATTATGAATCTTGAAGAAAAGTTTGCATAAATAAGAACGTTGTAAAAAAAAACTTGGCTAAAAAGGCAGATAACACCACTCAACAGAGTAGCAGTACTTAAATCCATGATCCCATCAAAACTTATCCCATCTATGGATGTTATTAACGAACCCACCAGACTACATAACTGATGAAATTCAGAAATTTATATTTACGTTTGTATGGGGTAAAAAAAAAAGACACAAATTAACAGAAAACGTCTATGAAAAGTGTTCAGCATGGGGGGTATAGGAATACCAAGCATATGGAACAAATAAACGCATGAAGTTAACATGGATTCGTAAACTTTTATCAAGTAATCATAGGTGGTAGAAAGTACTTTTTTTTCATCATAACACAAAGCAGAGATTATTTCTAAATTAGGTGCTGATTTGTTTGGGCTTGATAAGGTAAATAACTTCTGGAGAGATGTATTCAAAGCATACAAAGAAATAGGTAATTGATTGTGTCGAAACTGCAGAAGAACTCTGTTCACAAAAAAAGCCTCTTAGACAACAGACTCTTCCGGATGGACAACCAGTGTTGACTCTGGACAACAGACTTTGCCGGATGGACAACCAGTGTTGACTCTGGACAACAGACTCTGCCAAATGGACAACCAGTGTTGACTCTGGACAACAGACTCTGCCAGATGGACAACCAGTGTTGACTCTGGACAACAGACACTGCCAGATGGACAACCAGTGTTGACTCTGGACAACAGACTTTGCCGGATGGACAACCAGTGTTGACTCTGGACAACAGACACTGCCAGATGGACAACCAGTGTTGACTCTGGACAACAGACTTTGCTGGATGGACAACCAGTGTTGACTCTGGACAACAGACTTTGCTGGATGGACAACCACGACTCTGGACACAGACTCTGCCAGATGGACGACCAGTCGTTTGACCACAATAACTGAACAAAGAAAGACTCTGCCAGATGGACATGCACTGTATTGACTCTGGACAAAAGAGCAACTTCTCTTTGGAACAACCACAGGTCACTCTGGACAACGTGACCAAATCGTCAGGACCACAAGAAGAAAGACTGAAGAACAAAATTTATTGTCAGATTAGTCAAAGTTGTACTGACGAACTGCGAAAGAAAAAAAGGGGGATGGTAGCAAAGACTTTGTAGAACGAGAGAGAGAAAGAGTAGCTTCTCTTCCCCACAAACACCTGTGTACTGCTACAATGCAGAAAATCAAAGGACCTGAAAGAAGAACGACCAGAGAGTGTACTGACAGGCAGAGTAGAGAGGTCGAGGGCTAAAAAAAAAGGAAATAGTAGCGTGCTACTGACTGAACAAGGCAATGGTACTGAGTGTTCTATGCATCTCCACGACCAGCCGTGTACTGACAGGCAAGGTAGAGAATGTTCTATGAATTCCCACGACCAGCCATGTACTGACAGGCAAGGTAGAGAATGTTCTATGAATCTCCACGACCAGCCGTGTACTGACAGGCAAGGTGGTGAATGTTCTATGAATGGAAAATATTCGAAATCTGCGAAGGTGTGTTGGTGCTTTTGTTTGGTGAGAAAGATCCCGCCGTTTCCATGGGACAGTTGCCGCTGGTGGACACGTCCAAGGCGGATCCGGAATCACAGCACGGAAAGAGGATCCGTTGAGAACGATTACCCCCAAGACTAGGGAGCCCATTTTGACAAGATTTCTTGTAAGAATGGAATATGACCCAAAGACGTCCCATCAAATCGTGGTGTTTATCGTTGGTACGGATCCGGATCAAAGTGGGTATCTGGGAAATATTTGACCATGTCCAAGGACTTTGTTCTCCTGACGGCTCTTCCGTTTTTTTTTTTTTTTTTTTTGCAATTCACGCTGGTTCACAGAATTCAAGTGTGAGTATTTCGTTTCGATCTGATTTGATATTTAGCTTTTTTTTTTTACTTTTTAAAAAATCCAAATGAATTCATGGAATAAATCAAAGTTGGCTCCACTAATGTCTTCGTTGACCATTCTGAATTCTGGGACCTAATGTAGGCCTTTCCTTTTTCTCCAGCCCTGATCTGCTCAATCTTCATGGTCGCCAGGCCTAGTAGGAAAAAAAAAACTCCGAGAAAGTTTAACAGCCACTCGTCGGAGAAGAACCCCCCCCCCCCCCCCCCCCCCCCCCCCCCCCCCCCCGCGCTCACAATCACCACCGCCGCCGCTCAGACAAGTGTCACGGCCCTGAACGCCATGCGTTCTGAAGGGACTGGGCTGCATCCAGGTCATGACCCCTAGATGCTGTCAGGAATATTTCTGGCGTTATCGGAGACTCGAACTTCACTTCTTGGATGGTTGGCCATGTCATGGAGTGCCCGTTTTTTTTATGGGTACAGTTGCTTTATATGGCAACTGTCTGTTCAGCCCGCTCCCAGTAACTCTCATAGCAAATTCTTTCCACATTCATTTTGCAGTAACCCTTGAACTTCGTGGTCACATGGTCATGAGGACTAGTCCGCACGTCATGACATTTCTCTCCTTACGCTAACAGCTGATCCTAAGTTAACAGCAAAGCACGCTCCCTTGCGGATGTAGCTTTCTCATTCTTTCCATGCGCAGGGCACGTGTTGTCCGTCACAGAGCCAGTTCCAGCTGGCGCGCGCCTTCAGCAAAATCCCAGCGCTTGGGACGATGCCGTTCACCGTACTTAACGGCATGCGGCCTCTCTCTCTCTGTCTGTCTGTCCGTCTGTCTGTCTCTCATGATGA